>VZTU01021126.1:14454-41386 GCA_013400835.1 Zapornia atra
CGCCGCCGCCCGCTGTGCAAGGGCGGGGGGAAGGGGGGGGGACGGGACGACTCGCCTGGGGCCGGGTCCCGGCCGCCCCCCTCGCTCTGCCCCCCGCCCCCCTCCGCAGGAGCGCGGTGGGGCGCAGGCGCCGGAGCTGCACCGTCTCTCCCGCAACTGGCGGCGGTGAAGCGCTCCGGCAGCCGCGCTCCGCTCCGCGGGCTGCCGCTGGGTCACGGCAGCGAGCCTCATGGAGGTCCCAGGAGGCGCTGCCTCCCCGGGCACCCGGTTACCGCGTCACCCCCTGCGGAGCGGCTCGCTGCCCCGGAGCGCCAGGAACCTACAGCGCACAGCGGGAGGCCAAGGTCGATCTCGCCCTTGCGCGGCCGCGGAGCGGCACTGTGTGCGTGGGGAGCGGGTAGCGGACGGCACGGGGGAGTCTAGCGGGCCTGACCGGAGACCCGCCACTCCGCGGGACGGCGAGAGCCCAGCCCGCCGTCGCCCGGTAATTCCAAAGTTGCCCTGTAAAGAGGCGTCCGTTTCGCAGGCTAACAAACTAAAGCAACCCCAAAACCCCTCTTCCCTCCCCCAACCCGGGAGGATACTTCCGGGAAAGCCAGCCTCCCTTCCCACACCCCCACCTCCCCACGCACACGTTATTTTCTTTTTCTCTCTGCAACTAGAAGAGTTTTTTATGTACACACATCACTGCAGAAGTGCAAGGACTGGGGGCTCTCACCCGGAAAAAAAAAATTTAAAAGTTGATCTATGTGCTTAATTTAACTCACCGTGAATAATCCCATCCCCTGCATTAATCTCTGAACAGCGGCGCGGTGACAGAAACGAGCAGAGGGCACATCAGTCAAACCCAGGCAGGTGAAAGGGGCACCAGGGACCGGGTGCAGCTTTTTCCTCGATCAGCAAACTCTGGCTCTGGTTATCAGTTGAACTCCATGTAGAGAACCGTGAACACACCAGCCTCGCAACCCTTGCCACAAAATAATTAAATTAATTAGGAGGACAATTAAATTAATCAAATAAATAGGGCTACAGAATGTCAAACATTGCAGATAACTAATACTTAATCACATAAAAGAACAACCAGTAATAAGGCTGTGTTTTCCCTTAATTTATCACTGTTTCAGAGATTAAGAATTCATCAGTTTCATTATAATTGTTTTGCTCTTTAATCTTTGATGTGCTTATGTGTAAATCAAAGCAGAACAATTGTGATTATAAGAAGTATATTTGAAGTATAAGCAGAAAAGCAAAATCATTTCAACATATATTCAGATACGATAGCGGAGGCTAATACCAGCAAAGTTCATCCACTTGAGTTTACAGTGGGCCCTTCTAGTCCCAACAAAAAAGAAAAGAAAGCAGCCTGAGTATTGCTAAAAATAACTGCATTTTTTTCCCCTAGGAGATGATACTGAAGATCTTTTGCTAAGTAACAGCAGGAGCAAAATCCTAGCTTCATGGAACCCTGTGGGAATTTGGGGACAATGATCTGGATTAGGCCAGAGACTTTTGTGCAGATTTGGACGTTATTATTAAAGCTATTGCTGTTTCTTAAACAAAATGGGAGAGGGAGGATTTTTCATAGTGTTTGAATAACACTTCTTTCCTTGATGGTCAGATTATCCAATTTTATCCAGGTTTTACTGGAGTTGCTAAGAGGGCTATTGAGCTTTTGGCCTTTACTGGAAGGGGAAGTAGTCTTAAAAAAGGATTGTCTCTCCTTCAGCTGTTTGTCAGCAGTATTAGATAAGAATAAGAACAGTAAGTTCTGGAAAACTTGAAAATCTGTTTTTATTTGCTTTTGTACTTCTTAATCATAAATTAGCATAGTATAAAGTTACAGTAAATCTTAAACTATGAAAGACTTGAATGATTTGAGAAAAAAAGTTTACATGTTGCTAAAATAAATAAAAATAAAAACTCTAAGCCCCCTATGTATAGTATAAAAATGCCTAAATGAGGACAACTCACATTTTCTTTCATTTGCCGCCAGCTTCTCTGTCTTACAGAGGTTTACAGTTTCAGATTTATATTCTTCATAGATGGACTACAAAAACTTTGTATGCTGAAGAAAGGAAAGGATTAGCAATAATCAGCTGAAGCATGCTGTTGCAGATAAAAAGCACCAGCAACATACTAGGTCCCACAGTCCTAAATTGTGATGGCCTATGCAGTTGTGTGACAGTTTTGCAGTGTGCATGCTGGGAGGTCAGCATGCAGTCACTGCATTCAGTACCTCCTGTGCTCCGTGGTAAAAATCAAACCATGCTCTCCAAGGAAGGCTGTATGCATTGTCCCTCTTCTACTAAAAGAGATAATCAGGACATAGCTATAGCTTAGTATAATTGGTGTGAAGGTACAGGCAAAACATTTTATTGCACTGAAAAAACCCTCAGATGAAAGCTAATGATGAGTCCTATTACGATAAACGACAACATGTCATTACTGGAGAGGCATTCAGAACAGAGAGGTATATGTGTTCGTTATCATTTATAAAGCACAAGTAAAACTGAAAGAACAACTTCTTGAAGGCTTCCTGAGGTTATGAACTGTGTTTACTTGGAACACAGTGCCTGTGATAAGTTTTCATTTCTCTTATGTGCTTTTATCTTTGCCATCCTTGCACATTATCTCACCTCTCTTAGGGATGTATCTTGCAGTGGCATAAACAGCAGTGGCTCCATAGAAATCAACATGAATGCTTTCATTTTCACCAGTCAAGAATATGGCCTTATATTTTTCTCTTCTTGCAGAACTCCAGCAGCCCTGATTATAACATCAATCATTCAGGACAGAAGGGTGGGAAGATTCTTCCTGTTCATTGTATTCCACTGTCATACTGCTTGCAAGTGCTCACTCTCATTCATACACTCATTTAAGAATCTGCTTCTTTCTTTGGTCTTTTTTCTTTTCCTATCAACATAATCTTTTCAACCTACATGTCTTCTGAACTTATTGCATCTGAATATGAAAACCAGAGTTTTAAACAGTTCTTTTTTTCTGTCTTTTTCAACATGCTTTTACCTATTTTGCTGTCATAGGTACAGGTGAGGCACCCCTCAACTGCACTCCTCTAAGCATTCAGGATACCTGAATTTGAGAATTTAGGGAAGGATCGTCACTTCAGCAATTACCTATCAGCTTCTTCGAAAAAAGAAGCTGATAGGTAATTGCAGCATCCATAAGATTAGAGAGAATACCTAGTATCATAGAATATCCTGAATTGGAAGGGACCCATAAGGCTCATCAGGTCCAACTCCTGGCCCCACACAGGACCAGCCAGATCAGAGCATGGGACTGAGTGCGTTGTCCAGACACTTCTTGAAATCAGCCAAGCTTGGTGCTGTGACCACTTCCCTGGAGAGCCTGCTCCAGTGCCCAACCACCCTATCAGTGAAGAACCTTTTCCTGATCTCCAACCTAAACCTAAACAGCTTCCTGCTGTTCCCTCAGGTTCTATCACTGGTCACTAAAAAGAGATTGGCACCTGCCCCTTCACTCCCCCTCATCAGGAAGCCACAGATGGCAATGTGGTCTCCTCTCAAGGCTGTACAGACCAAGGGACTTCAGCCTCTCCTTGTAAGACTTCCCCTCCAGACTCTCCTCTGGACATTCTCCAGTAGTTTCGTGTCCCTCTTGTACTGTGGTACCCAAAACTACACACAATACGCAAGGTGAGCCTGGCAATGCCTGTCAATGCCGTGCTTGATGCACCCCAGGATACAGTTGGCCCCCCAGCATCTGTGTTCTCTTCCAGGAACAACACAAAGCCAGTTTTTCTGTTTAGTGAACTTGAATTTGCTGTTGTTCTGCAGAGGATTGTGCCTGCATATTAATAAATAGACTGCAACCAGCAGTATCTTCCTCTGTAACTGAGCAATGTCTCAAAATTACCAACTTTCCCAGCTGCAGAGAGAAAAAGATATGGATAATTTTAGAACCCTAAATAATACTTGATCTGGCAAGATTAGCCCCCACAGGGACAAAATTGATACGTGACCCTTATGGGGCAAGTATTACACAGTTTGATGTTGTAGCACAGATTGAAGCTGTACATAGACTTCAATGCCCTGGAGTGAGGTTGCCTCTGAGATTCACTTTCCTCCCTTTGGAACTCTGCTGATAGCTGGTTAGGGCTCAGGAAGGTGGATACTATTGCTATTGGGAATTTGGCTGAGGCATTAGGTTTGGTATTGTCAAAGGGAGGTGTTAGAGCTGTGAATTTAGAGTGTTGCCCAGCTGGCAGCTGTCTTTGACTCTGTCAGTTCAAAGGAGGAGCATAGCGTTTTAGCTGAATCACTGAAGGGCCATGAAAAACTCATATGTGAACTCTGAGGCAGAGAGATAGCTTCCTTATTAAAAAGGGAAATACAGTAACTTTCCAAAGCAGTGGCACTGCACTCTTAAACAACCTTTTGTTTCATCCCCTGTTCTCCTGGCTGGAAGAGCCTGCGTCTCACCACTCAGCTTGATTTCCTGGGGCAAGGGCTGAGTTTCCCTTCCTGGCTGAGTCACATCCAACAGGCATCTGCCAAATTCCCTGGAACTCCGTGCAGTGCTATATGCAAATGCATGACTTAGCATAATTGTGATTAATTAGAATATGCCCATACTCTGGCTCTGAGAACCGTGTGTTTAATGCTAGTGCAGCTTTGTTCAGTGAAGCTTTTTGCTTATCTCTAGGACAGCAGTGTGACAAACCTCCCACGTGTACTGCCTTCTGCCTATACCTCAATCTATGGTTAGGGAGGGATTCTTCGGGGGTAAAGAGATAGTTCAGAGTCATGGTGCGGTAGACGCTTTGTGATGTGGAAACAGAAATTCAGTCTCATTCTCTCTCTCATGTAGTGATAAAGTGGTTCACTGGCAATTTGAGGAGGGGAAAAATTAAAGAGAAACATTTCAGCAAGCTGGGCAACATGAAAAAAATAATAGAGCTTGAGGTTAAACAAGTTTAATCCAAACCAGTTTTGATTCTTATTTGAGCTCTGTAATGATATTAAAAGAATAGAATAGTTTTTTAAAAGGAACATCCTTTCAAAATGAGAAGCCAAAAAGTTCCAGCTAAAGTTCAGTTATTTGAACTAGACATACTTCAAGCATATTCTTTCAATGAATCTGTTTTTGCAACAACATTAACACAGGCACCAGCAGCACCGCACCAAACAATGCCCTTGCCTGCTTGTGATCGAGCTCTGAGGACATTACTCAACTTTGAAAACCACAAAGCAGCAAAGCGCAAAACAGGGCCTGGGAGTTTCAAGTCCCACATCCCACCCTTGCAACTCCAGCAAAGGCTGTGGCTGTGACCCTTATTCGACCTGTGTCCAGAACAGTGATAGCTATGGGACCCAGGAATGGCAGAAGAACCAGAAGGCTCCCTGACTGCTTGTGACAGGGCCACAGAGAAGTTTAACGGAGAAGTTCATATTTCAGTATAGCACTGGTCAGCAGGCTAAGTTAAAGCCATAGGAGAACTGAAAGAGGCCAAAGGGTGACACAGAAGAGAAAGCAAGCATGGAAATAAAAGTGAAATAAGAAAAAAAGCAATTTTTCCAGTGCCATTTCTCATTTGCTGTGATGGAAACCTGAATTTATATGGACACAAACTTTTGTGTGATTAATCTTATATGGGCAGCACCCAGGCTTTTTATCATGGATGATCACAGGGAAGGTGGGATGAGCTAAAGAGAGGAACGGGCCAAAGCAATCCATTAGATCTCATCCTAATTTGCCACAGCAATGGCAAAACAAGGCCTAATGGATTGAATGAGGCATGGGATGATATTTATAATGGACACATTTCTTGGTGGGTGTGTTTGTATCAGTAATCACTGAAGTAAATGAAAAGAAAGCTGAGGGATTTTTTTTTAATAGAACACAAATTTTCAGCTAAAATTAAAACACATGAAGTTTCAAACATAGATTTTCAGTGATCACATTTTCCACAAAAGCAACTTTTATTAGGATCTGCAGAAGTATGCCAAGCAATTCCACACTAAGGCCTTTCTTGCTCATGATCCGGAGCTAGTAGGAGGGCCTGAGTAATTACTGTGTCCCATACAGTTGTGAGTAGAGTTAACTTGTTTTAATCAGTTGAGACCAAAGAAGAAAATCTGCTGCTGGGCACAGCAGGGGAAGCCAGACAAGGGTTGGGACTGGTGTTACAAAAAGTAATTGGGTTGGGATTAGATTTTAGGTCAGCAAGCCTGGGCAAACTTTAATGCTAGAATGATCTTAACGAGCTCTTAGTTGAGACAACTGACACAGGAGTAGCTGTGACACAGACCTTCTGTGGAAGGTCAATGCCTGATGTTAATTATGGTTTTGGGAGTAAGGTGGGGGAGGGGGCAGCTGCAACCAGTAGAAAAAAACTGGGATTTAAGTCTTGAAAACACCTAGCACGTTGCTAGTGTGGCCACAGCAGCACAATCTGCTGCACATGCATCAGCTCATTGTCCATTTGCCTTTTCCTGACTTGCTTGCAGATGAAACCACACCACAGGCTGCTCTAGCAGTTTGTAGTCAGGAAGACCCCTGCTGCTTGGATTGCCACAGTTTGCTCCATTATGTTGCAAAAGTATGGATGCGCATGTTTAGGGTGCAGCTCAGATACAGTGTTTTTTCTTCAATGTAACACCTGGAAGAAATAATACTGTTGATCAACTGTGTCCTTTACAATATGGATACTATGAGGTACAGAACTTTGGTTTCTTCCCTACCATATGGACTGATGTCTCTGTCATATCTGAGGAACCACAAACCAGTGATTTTGCTGCATGGGGTCATACAACAGGGAAGAGTCCTCTTAATCCTACAACTCAGGCTTTCTCTGCCTCACATGTGTTCAACCCTTTTCCCCTTCAGCTCAATTCTCCATCCTCCTGATCCTATCTGGAATTGAGATACACATCTGAAATCCAAGGTACTGTGTGGAACTCCCTATTCTCATCCCTGTCTCAACAGTACAAACTTTCCTTTTTCTGCAGCCTTTCCCCCTCCTCCCGCCCCTCCTCCCCCCTTATTAAACATGCAAATCCTGGTTTTGTTCTGAACATATATATATATATCTCAATACCAATGTGATTTTTACATAGGTTAAGCAAGCACAATAGTCCCATTAGTATGTGCTTTTTCCTGAAAAAGAGTATAGCGTTTTGCTGCATTTGCATTTTACTGTATAAGGGCTCCGTTTTTATTCCCCTGTAGCACCCATGTGTATCCACTCATATCTCTTCTGCAAAGCTGTTGAGAGAAATTTGCTTGCTCCCAAGGAGCAGTTTTGAAGAGTGTTTATCAACCAACAAAACAACCAGCAAGCCTCACTAACTAGCACAGCCTAGCTAAAGACTGTGGTGTGCTTAGATCCATGTCCTTTTCCTCTGCACAATTTCAACAATCAGGAAAATTTAAAGGCCCAGATTAACATGAAACACTTTGATGATGCTTTCTTAGTTCCAAAGAGAAGAGGATTAAATGAATTTTTAACTGCAAGAGAGTCCTGTTCCTGAGTTCTCTCTGATCTCCAGTTACTCTGCTCCTATGACCTCTGCGTGTGCGTCTTAGATTTCACCTTAGCATATTTCCCCTGTATTGTGATGGAGCATCTAAAAACTCATGATAAACATTCAGTGTGTAGGCCTGCACAGCAGATTTGCAGGATACCACTGTGACTTGTGCTGATAGCAGGCCTAAGAAGGGGATATCCCGTCAAAGAGTGTAACCTAGTGAGTTTTCTTCCTTCCAGTCACTGTGGCAATATTTCCTTTGCCAGGGAAGTTTTCAAGAAAAGGAGAACTCTCCAGGAGCAGTTGGAGGCTAAAGCAGATGAATGTGTCCTTTTGTCTTGTTTTGAAGTGATCCCCGGATATTACAGATTAAAAAGGTTTCTGCAGTAGTTCCTATCTCTCAGAAGCATACAAATTATTTCTCTGAAGGTAGGTATATCCACCCACCAGGCAACGGGCTTGCCTCAAGCACTAAGTCCTGCTCTGATAGTTTCTGCTCCTCTCCACAATAAAGTTTCCCTGTGATTTTCCCTGCATGTTGGTCCAATCTACCCTTGACACTTTATCCCTGATATAAACATCCAGATGTGATTCTTTGTAGCTTCAATGTACACCACGGAGGCTGACTGTGTGCCTAATGAGAGAAATGGCAAGCTAGAGTCCAGTGAAGGGTAACATTTGCTTGATGATTTTTCATGTCAGAAATCCACCCCAGCTGAGTGTTTATTGTGCGACTTTGATCTCAAAGATTCAGCCCTCCCTGTGGAGCAAAAGCAGATGCCTGGTAAGCTGTAGCTGTAGTCCTGACAACCCTTTCAAATGTCTAGACAGTGGAAAGGGATGATTACATCCTCTTTTAAAGTCAACTGCAAGAATTTAACACCCTTAACATGTTTACCTCAGGATGACCCTATTTACACTGCTTTGTTTTGTGTTACTGCAAGCATCTAATACTATTGAAAGATGGAGGACGATAATGTGGTTCCAGATAAAAACCCCACTTTTATTAGCAGTAATAAATCTGACAGATGTCCTGGGTCACATATGGTCCCTAAGTAGACTTTAGCATAGACCTAGAGATTAAGGAGTTTAATAATATGCATTTAAGGCTACTATTTCCCATTTAAGAGTCTTGAAAACATCAGCACTTGCAGAAAGGCTATTTAATTAATACTAATTGAAGAACACATTAAATACCAGAGATAAGCCCAGGAAATGTACAACATTGATGCATTTACTTCATGCAATGTGTTGAAACAGGGGAAGAGAAAAGTAAGTTAGGTCTTCATCAGTTATGACTACAATAACTTAGTGTAATCTTAAAAGATAATAGACTTCAGAAAAGAGATCTGAAAAGAGAAGGGGATTCCAGCTTAAGCAGCAACCTCAAAGTAGATATAAATTTTAAAGGTTCTTCAAGATAAGTCAGCCATGAAAAGAGGAGATGCTAACATGCCAGGTAGGTCTCATGTCAGCAAAGTCACTGGAGGAGAATCATAGAATCATAGAATGGTCTGGGTTGGAAGGGACCCCAAGGATCATAGAGCTCCAACCCCCCCACCAACCTCAGGCCTGGATCTACACAAGGTTGCCCAGGGCCCCATCCAACCTGGCCTTGAACACTTCCAGGGACGGGGCATCCACTACTTCTCTGGGCAGCCTGTTCCAGCACCTCACCACTCTCTCTGTAAAAAACTTCCCCCTAATATCTAATCTAAACCTTCCTTCCTTTAGTTTTAATCCATTCCCCCTTGTCCTGCCATTATCTGCTCTTTTAAAAAGTTGAATCCCCTCCTGCTTATAAGCTCCCTTCAGGTACTGGAAGGCTGCAATGAGATCCCCCCTCAGCCTTCTCTTCTCCAGGCTGAACAAGACCAGCTCCCTCAGCCTCTCTTTGTAGGGCAGGTGCTCCAGCACTCTAATCATCTTTGTGGCCCTCCTCTGAACCCTCTCCAACAGTTCCACATCTTTCTTGTATTGGGGGCCCCAGATCTGGACACAGTACTCCAGATGGGGCCTCACGAGGGCAGAGTAGAGAGGGACAATCACCTCCCTGTCCCTGCTGGCCACCCCTCTTCTAATGGAGCCCAGGATCCCATTGGCCTTGCGAGCTGCAAGAGCACACTGCTGGCTCATGTTAAGTTTCTCATCCACCACAATCCCCAAGTCCTTCTCAGCAGGGCTACTCTCAAGAAGCTCTTCTCCCAGTCTGTATCTATGTCTGGGATTCTTCCGACCCAAGTGCAACACCTTACACTTGGCAGTGTTGAACCTCATTAGGTTCCCCCGGGCCCATCTTTCCAGCCTGTCAAGATCCCTCTGGATGGCTTCCTTTCCTTCTAGGGTGTCAACCACACCACTCAGCTTGGTGTCATCTGCAAACTTGCTGAGGGTGCACTCAATTCCATCATCGATGTCATTGATAAAGATGTTAAAGAGCACCGGTCCCAAGACAGACCCCTGGGGGACACCGCTTGTCACCGGCCTCCACCTGGACATAGACCCATTGACCACCACCCTTTGGCTACTGTCTGTTAACCAGTTTCTTATCCACTGGATGGTCCACCCATCAAATCCACATCTCTCCAATTTAGTGGTATGGAAGTTTAAAAGTAATGTGATTCAGGACTATATTAACTGGTTTTGGGTTCTGTAATTGGATAACTTAAACATTTTCCTTTAGATAGAATAAAGCTTCTGGGTTGGCACATTTTTTTGGGGAGTGGGGTTGAGGAGGGTGTTTTTGCTTTTGTTTTGGGTTTTTTTTGGGGGTGTGTGTGCGTTAATCAAAGTACCAGCTCATTGAAAGAAATTGAGGTTACTGTTGTAAAAGTGCCATTTTCAGCATGATTCAGAAATATTTTCTGGTCTTCATCAACTTCTAACATTAATTTTGAACAATCTTATTTTATGGGATCATTAAAACCAATTTCACAGTAGTATTTGTATGATGCCAGTAAGTGAAGTCTCATTAAATCATCTCTGGGTGTATTTTATCACTTGGTTACAATTTCAGTTTGTTGTATTTATTTCATTCACATAATGCTGAAGAAACAAGTTTTTAAAGAGGTTGCCTGTATGGTCATGTCACCAGCTCAAATTGGATTTCCAAAAATAAGTGGGTAGTAAAACCATACAAGCGATATAAATGCATTAAGTAAGAATTTTCTGAGATTATGACCTCGGTTTTATACTTCACCGTGAAGTCTGATCTGAGTTGTCTACCTGCAACCATCAGTTACTCTACTGACATCAATTAGGTCCTTTTATTTCTAATGCACAATGAATATTGCATACAGAAGACAGACTGTGCATTTACAGATTGTAAACCAAAAGTTTCTATTAAGTTTAGAAACACTTTTTGAATTTTAAGGGAGAGATAATACATGAAAACACCTACCAAAGTCAGTTTAACTCATGAAGTCATAACTCATAGTTTCTCTTTAACCCACACTGTTGCGTTGGCAACAGGTAGCTGTTTAATAATATCACAGAAGCAAAAGATGCAGAAGAAACAATTCTCATATGTTCCTCTCAATAATAATAAATCTATACAGCCATTACTTCTGTAGACAGTATGAGGATTTGCTCTTAATCTTACTAGGTGTTTTGGCAGCTATAGATTTCTACATATTATGGAATGTACCTCAAAGATGGAGGTCAGTCAGTGTCACAAGTCGAACTATTCTGAAAAAGAAACCCCTACTTTATAATCCACCATCCATTTCTTTCCTCCTTTATTTTTTTCTTTGCATCTTCCCTTATCTTTTTTTTTTGCTCATGAATAATGGTGCTTTGAAGCAAGAAAATTATAAACTATAGGCTGTACAAATATGACTACATCAAACATACTTAAATAATAGATTGTAAATCTTTGAAGTGAATTTGTTTTTAAAGCATAGATTAATTAAGCCCAAATGTTTTTCAAAGCACACTGTGGGGTTTTTTTAATTAATTTTTTGATATGTCTGCTTTTTTTTTTTTTCCCCTTAGGAACAAGAACAGCGTATTTTTCTAAATTCAGTATTTTGTTCAACACTAACTGTTACTCATACCATTTCAGACACAAACAGGAAGAAGCCACCATTCCCCATTTACCTACATTCCTTGTAAGGTCAGTCCCATTGGTCTGAGTAAGGATTAAATGTGCGGGACCACAGGGAGAGGTTCTTGGTTACCCTCAGTCATGTAGCACCACAGTTTGAACGCTGCTAAGGTGATTTAGTCAAGTTAGATAACTGAGCCAGTGTGCATAAAATAATAGCCAGGAAAAGAGTATTATGTGGTTAAGATATCAGAGCAAGTTCTTTGTCTCATGTGAACTGAAATACTTGGGATGTCCAAGAGTTTTGTCAATTCAGACTGTTTGAGGATCTGGAGCACTGTGGACATACATGTCTGGACTTCATAGCCTTTCTCCAGAACAGCCCCCAGTAAGGGTTACTTGCAGTTTTTGCCTGTAGTTTTTCAGGAGGTGAAAGGCTGGCGATGGAATCATAGAATCGTTTAGGTTGAAAAGGAGACATAAAGGTCTTGACCGAAAATGTCATCAAGTCCAACTATTAACCTAGCACTGCCAAGTCCACTGCTAAACCATGTCTCTTTCCTGCTTTTTGACAGCTGTAGTTTGTGGAGAGATACTAATTTTTGAAGAGGAAACTGTCCTAACATGCTGCCTTTTCTTCTTTTCCCATCTGCTAAACTGCATTTTTAATAAAATAAATCTGCTTGAGTCTTTCAAATTACAACAAAATAAGAAAGCATGGTTAAAATTTTATTTTTCTTTCTAAAATGGCAACGCTCTTTAAAGCTTCAAATTTGTATTTTAAAAAGTTTTAGTGTGTATCTATTGTTTTACTCTTCACTTTCTTGTATAAATTTCCTTTGTCTTACTTGCTACCTGCAACTCCAGAAAACGTTTCCCCAATACAAACATTCACAGTTTTTCCAGTGCCTGCACAATGTGATGCGATTGTAATTGGAACATAGAATAGCTCATACACGAGTAGGTAAGGATAAATGCCTTCCCTAAGATTAGTGGAAAAAGATGGAGTTACAAGTTGTCTTGTTAGCGTTATTTATCAAGGTTCTTCAGCAGATGTGACTTCTTAGTAAGAGAAGCACAGAGGCAGAAGTTACAGCACAAGCTTGCCATTCAGAAGAACTGGGCTCAGTTCCTGCTTGATCCCTGTCTTTTTTTTCAAGCCACCAGGAAAGCAGACCCCCTCCTCCCAAATTAAGAAACTACCCTGTCTTTACCTCACAACGCTGTTGCGAGTGTTACTCAGGAGAGGCTCTAAGGTCCGACACGGCGTTGGTAAGGGTGGCCGTGCAATAGATGGTGCTATTCCCACACTTCAGAACCTGGGTGACCTGCTGTCTGTCAAGCTGCTGGTCATGTGTTGAGGATGTCTTGATTTATTTTTTTTTCCCTACAATGTTCACAAAAAGATCAGGATTATTAAAACATTTCCCCCACCTTCCTCAAGTACCATTCAACTTCCATGCTTTGATTTTTTTTCCTTTTCTATTTGTTCCAATAATATTATCTCTCCCTACAGCAGTTTTCCACTACTAAATCAGGTCAATTACTCATCTCAATCTCGACACGTTGCCCTCTCTCCCTAGAACAAGTAGAAGAGGCTCATTCATCCCATGGTAGACTTAACTGCTACATCTTTGAATCAGCTTAATAATTTGAGTCAAATCCTTTGTTCAGAAGACAAAAAGGTGAGCAAAGAAGATAATTGATTATCCACTGTCATATCTCACCTGGAAGTTATCTAAAGGCTACTTTGATATGTAGAGTGAGAATCAGTGGCGTAACTAATGTAACATCATTATATTGCTATAACCTGTAAAACACAGAGATATTAGGCTCATAAGCAATGCTTTTACAGAGCATCCAAACTGGATAACAACAGTGAAGGAAACTCTGGCATCTCATCCATGATACATAATTAATTCATATAAAAGTGATTTTTCTAATATAAGTGAGGTATTAGAAGCTTTTACACAACACAGTTTAGTCCTGATCAGTGAGTTAGATGTTTTTAACAAGACAAGAGGCTAAGTAGGTACATATAGACATATACATATTTTGACAGAAATCATATTACTTAGATATGGCAACTATTACTTAGATGTGGCAACTATAATAATATATACACCTGTCAAAAAATGTAGATAGTGCCCTTTAACAACAGAGGCAAGCAGGGTAACATACTGTCCTCAGCTCTGCTGATGGCTGCCTGTAATGAAGCAACTTCACTGGCCAAACATTTCCTGGAGAGTTACAACAGGAATCCTGGTTTGCCTTCAATGCCACTCTCCAATCTACCTGCCATACTTTAAGTGGATCTTACTACTACTAAACTACTAAAAAAAAGTTCAATGTTTCCAGCAATTTTTCAAAGTGTTTGCCAAGTGCTTAACAAGGATTTTGCATCGCCTTTGTCTTCTCCTCCTCCTCGTTGAAAAAACTGTGATTTAGCTCTGAGTTGCCCCAAAGGGCATTGTATTTGTTAATATTTGCTCTATGCACTGTGTTTTATTTGCCCATTGTATGTTACTGAAGCACCCTCATCTCTCACACCCCACTCAAAAATCTTCGTAGTATGAAGAGGAAAACATGGGTATTCACGAGAAATGTCTCATAGAGTTTGTGTTCCTGCTTGTAGTAAATTGTTTTTGCCCTGAAATCAATCATTGCTCTTAAGTAACTGCAATCAGAGTCTTTAAGAACAAGAAATGTAAGTTTATGCATAAAAATCAAAGAAATAGATTGCAGTAATAAACTCTGGGAAATATTCATGGGCAAGAGGGTCAACAGAAGCTACACAGTGACCCTGAAGTAATAGTACATTACGATTTTCAACTCCAATATACCAAGTACAAAGAAACAAATTGATTTTTTTAAAGCTTTGAAAATTAAACCAACCACAGTAAAAGTGTTTTACTACACATCAGCAAAAATAAAAAGTAAACCCTGCCATAAAAGCTATTCAAGTAAAAACAAATGTCACCACAGACACAGAAGGCAGGATCTGCTCTTCTTAATTCAGGTGGTGCCTCCCTAGGGCTGTTATTCCCTAATGGTTTCATGCTACAACTGATGGCAGAATTTGGCCTAGCCCTGGGGACCAGTGCAGTGTGACAGTACAGAATTGACTTTCTTTTGGAAAAGAAGGAACTGAAAGTTCTGAGATGAAATAGAAGAAAAAAAACCCAAACCAAACCAAACAAACCCTGAACAATTTCTTCTTCTTCTTCTAAGAAAGGAGCCCCATTTCAATCTAACCAAACTTTTTTTTTTTTTTTTTAAATCTCAAAACAGGGTGCCAAAACCCAATATCCATGTCTAAAGTATGCCCCACACTGTCTACTCAGCAGTTCCTCACTACTCCTACATACAGCATATACTACCCACCTCTAAGTAACATAAAACTGAGGCTGGATTAGGTCTGCATTATCAGTCCTTTAATCTCAGAGACCTCATTTCTCCTTGTGCAGAGAAATCCAGACTCAAATTTGGCCTCTCTCGCAAGCTGCAACCTGTGCTAGCCTGCTGACATCTTCTGTCATGGGCAAAGCCTCCTCCCCAGCATGCAAGAGCCTCTCCAAAGACACCCGCAATAGCTTCATTCATCACCTTCACACAGTCTGATTTTCAGTCTTTTACAGCAACTGCCCCTTAGTAGCTGCTTGGAGGGGGAAGAAGGGGGAGGAAGGGGGAGGAAGTTTCTAGTTGTCAGGTAACAGCAGGCTGAAAAGTTGTAACATTTAAATTATAATCTGGATAAAGCCCTACCTGTGGCTGAAATTACTAAGGTAGCAGGAACAGAGATCTTATGATTGATTTGCATTGGTACTGGTCCCAGTAGTAATTTCTTGAAATCAGATGTAAGCATCTTCCTACATATGCAGCTTACAAAGAAATGTATTTGACTTTCAGAGAGAATGGTGGTAAAGATATTTGTTGAAGAAAATCTCAACTATTTTTTTTTATCATTTCTCAGAAATATCAATGCTAAAAGATCTCATTCTACTTTTTGATTGATTGCTGTGGTTATGAAAACAAAGCAATTTCCCCAGATCTTTGCTCTGAATTGATCATGTATTAAAAAAGCTGTCAGGAAAGTAATTGCATTTTAAAATGTATAAAGCACGTGCAAAATCGTGTTTATCTGTGTGAGTTCTTATATGTGTGTATTCTAAGCTTAGCAATAGCACAAGAAGAAAATACCTGTCAATGAGAAAAATCATCTTTATTCTGGGTACATAGAGACATATTTTGGCTTTAATAAGGACCCGTTTGTGGGGAACTATACAGTAGAAAACCTGTGATTAACATTGTTCCTTATACAGCCACATGCAATTAGGTTCTAATCCCCTCCTTCCCCTTTATTAAATAAAAAGAAAGAAAAAACCTAAAATGTCTGTATGCTCAGGACTGAAGGTGAAAGAAGGTATCTTTGAGATGCTGTAATAAAATCTGTTAGAAACTGTGCTAGCACAGTATCTCAAACAGTCTTTTAAAATATATATCCAGATGCCAAATATAGTCTTGTCTGCTCTGAGGACAGATATATCTTTAATTTCTGCAGGCATAAATAAGCACTCCAGAATTTGGTGGCTTTTATACAATAAGTTGAATTAACCCTGCATAGTAAAGCACTCTGCAACTCCAGTTTCTGCTAATCGGAAAGGCATACACAAGTATACATTGTGCTGTCTGGATTCTCATTTCAGATGTCAACATGCTTGCACAGGCTCCTTGTTATTTATTCTAGCAACAGAGATACTTGTATTTTTCAGTTTGAAAGATTTGGGGAAAAAGAGTTCCTTTGTCATTTATTACTATTAAGGAAAATCTTTGCTCAGCAGCATCTGTTGATGACAGCTGAGGACAGCAATTTTATAAACTATGAGAACCAAGGGGTCTTTTACTGGTTTGTGGTCTTTGGCAGGTCCAAGTAGCTGGAGCAAAGCATGGTGGTCACTGCTTCTCTATGCAGCAGATACAGCCCCTTGTACATGGTCTGCTCCATTTGGATTGGAGACTGCTTGAAAACAAGAGAAAAAGCTTATCAATCACTACCCTGGAAGATGGGGTGTCCTGCTTTAACTCCTTACCCCCAGTGTGTTTCTTCTGTGGGCTTGGGCAAGTCTCCTAGGTGAAGACTCAGGAGCAGTGTCCCAGTGGAGCAGGGTATGCAGTGAGTGAGGCACTGCTCTGGGTAATGTGGGAGAAGTCACCAACCAAATTTCTCTGTAAACGAAGTAAGCTAGGTGCAGAGGAAGATGCTTCTCACCAGACAGCATGCTCAGGAGAAGCAATTAAGCCAACTTCTGAAAAGTCCCAAGGAGAAAGGGACGTTTCCCTTTTCAGAGCTCTCCAGCACTTGGCCACATACTTACCTGCAAACCCAAATGGTAAAAACAGAGTTCATAGCATGAAAGCCCCTTCTTAGAACTTATTTTGGATAGCAATCTCATTCCCTTTCAAATCTGTGAAGGGGACTGGGTGTTGGAATCTAATCCTGGTGCCTGAGAAGACATGCATTTTCTTTCAAGGGATCAGTAATGAAAATACATGAAGGATAAGAAACAGAGATCAAGATTCCTACGCAGGGATTTCTTGCTTCTGGTTCTCTGGCAGTGAATCTTGAGTTCGCCATAAAAAATGTGTGTTTGCAAGAGAATTTGTGGAAAGCGTGTATAGCTTGCCCTTGCCTATGTACTTTTCTGAAAAACTGTAGATACGGGTTTGACAGCTGGTTTATTTTCCCTCTCATTCCTTCTCACAAGGAGAATAACACAGTCTAGGAATCCATATCTCACTGTTCTAAGATAACAGAACTATCCTCCAGGTAATCGACCTACTCGTATTTGTGAACATACATACTGGCACATATTTGACCCTTGTACAAGGTGAGGTTCAGTGTCGTTCATCTGGTCACCAGACTGGTGCAGGGAGCCTTTGTGAATTAAGCAGGAAACTAAAGTTGTCATGGGTCTCAGGCAGGATTTTGACTTCCCTTTCTTGAATAAAATAATCTGAATTCTTGTGTTGCACTGCAGCCACCTAAATCCCTGCAGCTGGAGCCGGTGGGGGGAGATCCAGACCTTGGGCTCTGCCTCAGTTCCCACTTTTAAACTGAACCTCAGCTACTGACTGCCTACCTGTCAGTTTCGTTAAGGATTAACTATCTAATAAGGATGAAGAAGCTTTTGGATATTCTGGTGAAAAAGGCCATTTAAGTGGTTACAGCGTGTTTAAAAGTTAATGCAAAATATCAGATTTTTTTTTCATGAAATTCCCCGACAAAGGCCTTGTAGCAGAGTACAGGTATCAAACTATGTTACCCAGGGAAAATATCTGTATGGCCAGTTCCAGTAATTATTAATTCTAATTTGCACCTGTAAAACTAAAAAGGCTTGGCACAAATGTATTAATGTTTTCAAAGCTGAAAAAGATTTTGTTTCTTTGGTAGCTAGGCATTTCTCTGTGAGTTAAACACTTGCTTTTAAGGAGCGGAATGGGTCATGACCATGGAGCTGTTTGGGACTTGCTCTTGTTTCCCTCTCCATGCTGGGCTTGGGCTGACCAGCCCTATGAAAGCACCCTGCTCTTTCCTCCTGTAAAAACAGACATTCAAGAGTTCTGTGGGGGTGTGTTAAGGGAAAAGATGTCTGTGCACAAAGGCAAAGGGTTGTTTAGGAGAGGGAAAAGTGGTGGGAGGGGGTTTCTGAGGCCACTGAGGGTACAGGGGGAGCCCTTTAGAGAAGTTGGAGAGCAGCATTTATGATGTTAGGTTTAATGAGGCATGTTAGGACACAACAACTCAGGTAGTCCACACTGACTCCCACATGGAAGGTGCACATGGCATGTGTACCAATTGGTAAGAGGGCTGCTGGCTGAAGTGAGGAGGTTTAGGTGTGCGAGATGTATGAAGGCAAGGGTAACTATTATGGAAAAGGAAGAAACTACTCAGTTTTGAAACATTTAAGAACTGCTTTACCTGCTCAGACTTTTAGTGCTTAAGGCAGTTAAAAAGTAAATCACAGCAATGAAATTTAAGGATGTATTCCAGTAAAGCTTAAGCAAGTACTTTCAGCAGATGCTTAAAAGTTAAATGTGTGCTTAAAACCTTCACTCAATTTTCCCCTTGAACAGAACTAGTCTGAATTGTGTCATATACTGTAGTTACTTCTCTCGCTTCATAACTAAAACTTGTTCTTCCCACACCTTATTGATATTAAAGAGAAGCTGATGGGCACTCCAACTTTTTAGGGCATTTAGTTAGACTAGCCAATATATATCTATTACTAGTTAGAAGCAGTTAATTTCATATAAAGACAGTTCAGAATTTTGTGTTTCTGAGAATGTGTATTAATATTTTGGCACTCTGTCCCACCTAAGAGTATCCATGATCATCCATACTGTGTAATCATCAAATAGGATATGTTATGTTTTCTAAACAGAGTTTTTCACAACTTATCACACAAACCCTAATCACAAAAAAAACTATGGCCATGCTTGTCTTAAGCTATTTGTATAACCTTGATATATATTCTGGAAGTATGAACCATATACTGTGTTGGAATGTGATTGAGGGAAGGCTTGATAAGATGATTCATTGGTGACTTCGTGTTAGCTTCAGAGTTGGTATCCCTATTCTTTTTTGATCAATCACAAATATGTTGTGCAGAAGTACACTATGAACTGGATCACTGACCGTGTAATTAAATGTTGCATATAACTTCAGGATCTATTTCTATTGTTTTTTAATGCCTGTCATTGGTCTTTAGCAAAAATGTGGAGTGTTACTTTTCATTGAAAAATTATATAGTAAATGCTATGTCCTAACAAAAAGAATAACAGAAAATTACTTTATTCAGTCAAACTGAGTGTTTTCATTAGGCTACCCCTTAAAATGACATTTAACACCCCCCCCCAAATATAATGGAAAATACATGGTTTGTAAAACATTTATGTATAATACATAAATATATAAATATAAGCAAGAGCAGAATAAAGTTATATATTATGCATGTGTGAAAATTAAAATCAGCTCCTTTACAATTTAGATTCTGAGAAAATTGCTAAAGGAAAAAAATCACAGGGAGCTGTTAAACATATACAGACAGAATACGTCCTGTAAAGCATCACGGCCTAAATTTTTCTACTTGACAAGGTATCTTTAGCGGTACTAGGCTTTTTTCCCTCCTTTTAAAATTTAATCATGATTGTTAAGGTTAAAAGTTCCCATTGTCCTTCCACATAGCTCAGATCAAATATTTTGGGCATTTCCTTCGGGCAGTTTGCCATTGTTCTATTGGATTGGAAGTTACAGCAATTTGCCTGGTATGTCTATTAATCTGTTTTTTCCCTTAGCTATTGAAAGTGAGTATTGTTGTGTGTGTACTGCAGCTGAAGTGGTTTTGCAATTGAAAACTTGCACGTTTGCTTTCTGCTTACACAATGATCTATTTTGATACAGAGTTCTGTTGACTGCTGCATAAAGTAGCAAGTGCCATCACCAAAAAAAAGTACAGCTCTACTAGAATAGCAATACTTCTTTGTTAAATAGAAAAGGCTGTCTGTGTGATTTACAGTGCTGGCAGTGTATTAAATGTGTCACGTGGCTGTCAGAGAAGGACAAAATATCTTCTTCTGACATTCAGGCTCACAAATACACAATATATTTACTATTTTAACCTAATGCAAATGGAAAAGTGGTGTGATGTAGTTTTGTGGTGCACTGCAGTTCTGTAGTTAATAATTTCGTAATATAAAATAGACACATCAATTTGCGCTCACTATTCACATACAGTTAAGGTCAGAATGTGTCATGAAATATGAAGCCAAGTAAGGTAAAAAGGTTAAATTAAAAATAATTTCTCCTAAGTGGGCTATTTCTTCTCTTCTCTCCAATGTTTCTTAAGGAATTTGAATTTACTAGTTAAAACACTCATTAAAAAAATTTCTATGTAGTATAGTATTGTAGATCTCTGGAATGCTAGTGGCCCTTTTGGCATATTTTCACATAATTAGGCCATTTTAAAAGATTAAAGCCAAAACCAAAAGAAATTCTCCTCATTCCTGTCTTTGCAAACCATGTCTCTCAAACAGCAACCAAGCAACCAACCAGTCTTTTATTTCGTTGGCTACGTTTCTCCACAAAGATGCCTGAGGCTCTCCAGTGGCAACCCCACTTGATATATACACACACACACATATGTATCTGTCTGCATATGTCAACACCCAAAAGAGAGTGAATTGGGACATTTCTGATATTCAGCATGAGTAAATTACACAGTGCAGAGATCCTTCTCATTATTTGTCCATATGAACTCAGACCTTTAAGTGTACCATTTCCGACAGGCTATGTCTTTTCTTCCTAACTTAAAATTTATGGAGGGTTTGAGTGTACCCACTTAAAAAGCAATCACTAAACCAAAGAATAACCCCCTACATCTTTTGTGATTCTAAAGAGGATACTGCTTTCATATGCCATATCGATAGGTTATTAACATGCTTGTATGCAGAATTGCAAATTCTTCAGGTCACCTGTCCTGGCTCTGTCCTCTCCCAGCTTTCTGGGTACCCACGTCTTCTCTTTAGCAGGGCAGCATGAAAATCTGGGAAGTCCTTGACCACTTGGCAACAACTAAAATATCAGTGTGTTATCAACATTGTTCTCATCCTAACTCCCAAACATGGCACTACACCAGCTACTAGAAAGAAAATAACTCTATCCTAGCTAAAATGTTCCCAGTCTCTTGGGTAGAGCAAAATGCTAAGGTATCTGGTAGGAATCAAAGTGATAGATGAGCTCCAGAACCATGTAACTTAAAAGGGAAAATTAGTGTATTGCTCATATTGCAAATTCAAATTGAAGAAACAAAAACTACACAACAAAAAAATTACAACAAGCTTGTCTTATTGTTATACTGTTACTTTACTTTGTGGGGTGTCAGATGGAAGACCATTACTTGTCTGAAGTGAAATTGCCCTCTGCCACATGCCTTGCATTCCTACCCTGGGATGTAGCCTCTCAAACATCAGGCATCACACATTGCTCATTGCATTCATGGTGTCATCAGATAGCATAGGATAATGGAGAATTCAAATGTCTATGATGGTATGTGTTAGGTACAGTTCCTATATCATGGTTTTGAACTGTACAAAAGTGATTTGATCTAATGAGGCAAGTCTCTTCTCTGAGTAATGGCAATGGGACAGGGATAAAGCAAAATAAAAGTGATTCTTTAAAACATTGAAATCAAGGTGCCTGAATTTAGGACCTTCAATCAAACTTTTGGCTGTTAAGAGATTCCTGCTGTGTCTAGAATTTCTTGAGGTTCCCAGAGCTGCAGTTCCCATTGGCTTCAGTAAGATATATAGGTAATTGAAACTCTTGAATACCCGGTGACATTATTCAAGATAATCAAGGTAGTAGTGCCTGAGGGCCAGGAAAGCCTTGGGGAATTTGCAATTCAATATATGTTAGACACCGTATAGACAGTAAGTATAAACTGACTGTCATGACTGAAGCAAATGGCATATTTGTTCAAAAACCCATTTCCTTTTCACATAGGAGAGACAATAAGTGAAGGGTTGAATGATCAGTAAAAGAGAATAGGAAAGAAGAGGATAAAAAGGTGGATATGAAGACTGAAAGGCTGAATATGATAAAAAAATTGAACGTTTACATAAACAGCCTGTCAGCATTGGAAAAGACAAGTCCAGCCTAAAGCACTGGCGGTTCTCTGAAGGTTCAGAAGACCAGAGATATATGTGTGGTGTTTGCCTTTCCTCATGGCAGCTAGTATATGTATATGTGTTATATGTGTATTATATAGAAACACAGAATCATAGAATGCTTTGGGTTGGAAGGGACCTAGTTCCAGTCCCCCTGCCATGGGCAGGGACACCCTCCTCTCGACCTGGTTACTCAAAGCCCCATCCAGCCTGGGCTTGAACATTGCCAGGGAGGGGGCAGCCACAGCTTTTCTGGGCAACCTATGCCAGGGCCTCACCACCCTCATAGGGAAGAATTTCTTCCTAACGTCTAATCTAAACCTACCCACTTTCCATTTGAAGCCATTCCCCCTTGTCTTATCATCACACTCCTTGGCCCTCTCCCACTTTCCTGTATCCCCTGTAGGTACTGGGAGGCCACAATTAAGTTTCCCCAGTCCCTTCTCTTTTTCAGGCTCTTGCAGCCTGTCTTCATAGAAGAGGTACTCCAGCCCTCTGATTGTCTTCGTCGCCCTCCTGTGGATTCACTCCAACAGCTCCATGTCTTTCCAATACTGGGGACCCCAGAGCTGGATGCAGTACTCCAGGTGGGGTCTCAGGAAGGCAGAGGGGCATAAACACTTCTCTTGACCTGCTGGCCACACTGTCCTTGATGCAGCCCAGGACATGGTTGGCACAATGATGGCTCATGTTGAGCTTGTGATTGATCAGCACTCCCAAGCCCTCCTCCTCAGGGCTGCTCTCTATCCATTCTCTGCTCAGCCTGCAGATGCTGTGCTTGGGATTGCCCTTGGCCTTATATGTATATTTATATGATACATGATTAATTTGTGTCAGAATGTAATGAAAGCTTGACATAATTTAGAGTAACACATGTGCAACTTGATTAATCGTTACCATGGTAAAAGAAATCAAAGCCGTCTGTGTGTACTCTTTATTAAGAGATTTTATATTTTCTCTTGTAAGACTCTATGTAAATATTCTTATTTGAAATAATATTTTCTGTTTGAGAAAAAAAGTTGTACATCAGTCAGAGATCTGTGTATGGTACACATGAAGTATGACTTATGTTTTAGTTTCACTTCCAGAGAGCTTTGAAGGAAAGTATGAGATGGTGAGTTTAATTACTGTTTATAGGAGGATGACAAGCTAAATGTGTGCTCACATGCCTTTACTTAGAGGAAACATTTTATGCAGCAACTGTCTGGTTTTTTCAAGAATTCCCTCACTATTGCAAAACAAAATTTTTGGTATGAATTGGGCTTTTTTTTATTCCCCTCTTACAGTCAAATGCCTCATGAATTTTTTTAGGATAATTTGAAGCGAACTTAAAGAGGCTGCATGTTATTTTATTCTTTGAGTTATATCTGTAAGTAGAAAATGAGCTACAAACAGGCTAAGAATCTGAAAATAAACCCCCTGATCCCTGGATGCCTTAGTATGTTGAATATTTACTGAGATTTCTGTCTCTTGCCTTTCACCATTCTACCCCATACATATTCCAAGACACTTTTGTTAAAGTCTACTTTTTGGTAGAAAAAGTTAAAGTGAAATACAAAGGTATACAAACAAGAAAAGAAAATGCGAATAAATCCAAATTTATCAATGCTGCCTTTCAAAACTGTTCCCTGTGAGAAAAAAAATTTTCAAGAGAAGGTTCACAAAGGTAGAGTGGTTTAAAGTAGCTAAAATGCAGCAACAACAGTCCTTTAACAGCTGGCTGGTTAATGTACACAAAGGAAGTTATTGTGAGTTATCAGACCTTTTCTACCTGAGCATCTTTTTGTTACAGAATTTTCTCAAAGCTGTCCAGAGTAACCGCCTGCAGACTAAGACAGCTAAAGAGAAACTGCAGAGTAATTGAATCCTTTTTATCTTCCAGATATTCTAGATTGGTATAGGAGTATATATCTAGGAGTATATACCTGGGTGTATATTCCTTTATCCTTTTGATTTGCTTTGGCCAGTAGCAATCTTGCATATAGACTCAGGACTCACAACCCTGTGAGTCCTACTTACCTCCTTGAGTTAATTTATTACATGATTAATCATGTTATTACAAAGAATACAGCCCCTTTTTACAAAAAAGAAGCAAACCATTATTAATTTCCTGACAACACTATAGATGAATTATGTTGAATACTTTAACTACTAAGGTAGCTGTAATACACAGCTTCATTGGAGACCAACTGTAATGTAGTGCTTATTAATGTCCACTTCTTGCTAACATGTCCATGTGAATACCAAATAGATTACTAATGTTAATGCTCTTGATACAGCATGTCTCTAACATAACTATACTTTTCTGCTCAGTCAGTTGTATTCTAAGTCTTAGATACCAAAGCTGTAATAACATTGACTGAAGGTTTACAAATTCACATACCATATATACTGAAAAATACTTGGTCACAGAATTATTCTGTTTCATGACCTGCCTGAAGTGGTTGAAAAAGATGTCTTGAAGAAGTAGGACTAAAAATTAAAGACTAAAACGAAGAATAGGATGAAAACAGCTTTCTTTTGAGAGAAAAAAAAAAGGAGAAAGATTACTTATAATTACCTTTAAATTATTTAGACTTAGCATCCCAAACTTTCAAAATATGCAGAAAATATTAAAGCACTAGATTATCACTCTTTTTTTGTTCTCCATAGCTGTATGCTAATCACCCTGCTAAGTGCAAACTGACTTTTTCCTGCCGTTATAATCAATCAAAGTCTTTGTTCTGGGAATGATCACATAATTATACAAGAGATTAAAAAATTCCCATGAATAATTTGTGTTCATTTCTGCCTGTTAAACCTGTTTAAGCCAGTTGAACAGGCCTTCCTGACTTGCACCAAAGACTCACATTTTCATTGGAAAAGTAGAATACTCACACTCCCCTCTAGCTGATAAATTCTTTGGCTTCATCCTGTTGCCTAAACATTTGCTTGAACTTCCAGCTCTTCCCCAAAGCATAACGAATCGACACTTTTCATAAGAGGACAAATCAACTGGTTTTATGAAAAAATAGTTAAAAGGGGAGGTATAAATTTGAGCATTCATTGAACTATAAGAATGGAAAATTCTTTCTAGTAATTGGAACCAATGTTGGGAGACATATTTTGGCTTTTGACCCATGGAAGGGCAGAGGACGTCAAGGAACTCATTGTCACATCACAAGTTACTATAGTTTAGCCAGTACAGCCCATTCTCATCATTTGAACACTCAGATCAGCCTTTAAGTTCCGGGATCCTCTTCTGGCTGAACACTATGTTGGTCTTTGGCCATATTAAGATGAGGGCCGAAAAACGTGGTTTTATAGTAGAACAGTGAATGTAGTAGAATCAGTAAATTCCTGGTGTGATAAAGGTGGGTCTTTTTTTTTCTGTTACCTTTCTCCCACCTTGCCTATTCTCATAAAAGTAAAATGCAAACCCACCAAGACTAATACACTCTACAGTTTACCATATTGTAGTTGTCATATATTACTTATCTTGTAGAAAAGCACACCTTTTTTTTGAGCATGGAATATGTCCCTAAGAATGACTATAGCTGCATATGGTGAATGAAAATCTAAATATGAATATTAACTTGTCTTGGCATCTGTGATTGGCTGCTTCGGGAACATTCACATTATGGCCACTGGTCATTTGCATTCCTGCTTTTGAATAGACAGGGGATATGAAGTAAGAGCTACAGGCAATAAAGTGGCAACAGCGTAGGAACAGTTTGGAATGATGTTACTACACAAGTTCTTAGCACTGTCTTTCCTTTCTTTGCTGCATTTTTTACTTCTTCGTCCCCACACACTGGAGAAAGATTTCCCATTCACAAATCTTAGCAAGTGTCTAGTACCTTGGAAAAGAAATGTTTGTAAGTACTTAGCAGAGAAGAATCCTTTGCATGTCAGGTTCCTGACTTCTCATGTGCTATAATTTATATGCAGAAATACACCCCTCAAGAAATTTTTCTACTTAGGTGTTTATAAATTTCCATTTTTGTCAACTTATATATGAACTCTTCCATCTACCTCTCCCTCTCCCCATACAAACTGAAAATGAAAGACGAAAGATGTCAGGTTTTGACAGAAGCATTTTTACATGTAATACATACACGTTAAACTCTTTTAATCTGCTTTGTACAAATACAGACAGGTCTCAAAAATGTGTATGCATAAGAGAGCATTTGTATGTACACTTTTAAGAAGGTGTGGTGGTTTAGCCTGGCCGTAGGCCAGACCCCCACTGAAATCAGTCTATTACTCCCCTTCTAAGGTGGCCAGGGGAGAAAATATCTATTAAGAGGCTTAGGAGTCAAGATAAGGACAAGGAGAGATCATTTTATCAGCGACGATATGGGCAAAACAGACTCAACACAGTGCAGGAAAGAACTATTCTAATTTATTCCATTACACTAGAAAGAACAGTGAAGAACCAGAGTCGGGAGCGCAATCAAATCTTAAAACCAATGCAACCAGATCTTAAAACAAGTTCCCCCCACCACTCCCTTCTTAGCAGACTTTAATCAGAATCTTGCTCCCTTCTTCCCCCCTGTTCGCAGTATGGGGGGGCAGGGACTGGGGAAAAATGGAGTTCTCAGCAACACCTTCCCCCCACCCCTCCATTCTAAGCAGAATTCCCTTTAGTCATGATTTTACTCCCTTCTTCCCC
>VZTU01021128.1:19017-37404 GCA_013400835.1 Zapornia atra
TAAGATATTTATAGACATGAATAAGGTCCCCCCTGAGTCTGCTTCTCTCCAGGCTGAACAGCCCCAGCTCACCCAGCCTTTCCTCCCGGGGGAGATGCTCCAGGCCCTTCAGCATCTCTGTGTCCCTCCTCTGGGCTCTCTCCAGGAGATCCCTGGCTGTTTGATCCCAGGGAGCCCAGCACTGGACACAACACTCCAGGTGGGGCCTGCCCAGGGCAGAGCAGAGGGGGAGGATCCCCTCCTGTGACCTGCTGCCCACACTCCTCCTGATGCCCCCCAGGATCCCATTGTGTCTCTCAGCCTCCAGTGCACACTGCTGGCTCATGGCCACCCTGTCACCCCCCAGCACCCCCAGGTCCTTCTCCACAGAGCTCTTCTCCAGCAGCTGTACTGATACAGTCGGTTATTCCTTCCCAGGTGCCAGACTCTCCACTTGCTTTTGTTGAATTTCATTAGGTTTCTCCCTGCCCAGCTTTCCAACCTGCCAGGAAACCCTGCATTGGATTGTAGGAAGGACTTTGAGGGTGTTCCTTGTGTCAATGGTTTGGTTTTAGTCAGAGATGTTAACGATTACTGCGTGTGCAGATGCTTAATTTGGCTTCAAATTTCCACGAGCTTTATTGCCACCCAAAAGAAGTGAACTAAGAGGAGCATACTGCTGCTGTTGGCCTTAATCCTAGTTGTATTTCTCACAACCTTCTTGTTTTGTCCAGAGGATGAAGCCATGGTGGAGGTGCATGTCCCAGGCAGTGAAAACAAAGAGGCCATCCTCCGTAAGAGGACAGTGGGTATTCTTGACATGGGCGGCGTGTCGACTCAGATAGCATATGAAGTCCCTAAAACTGTAAGCTTTGCCTCTTCACAGCAGGTTATTATCTGTGCAACTTTCTTCTTTTCCTTTGGATTTATTTTAATGCATATTTGTTGGGTTTTTGTTTTCTTTTTGTGTTTCTTTTGAGTCCTCATCACATCACATTCCAAACCCCAGACAAGAGAAGATGGCAAATACAAGTCCTTCATCAGCTAAGCAACTCACTTGTATTTTGTTCATTCAGAAGCTTTATTTCAATTAGTATAATTTGCTACTAACTTGTAGGTGGATGTGCATTCTTTGTGTGTGTGTATATGTATGATTTTAAAAGCTGTGTTATACTGGTGACTGTGCACTGGAGTTTAGAAACCAAAAGTTACCTGGCTCTTTTATATGAGAGATGATTTCTTTGAAGTTGAGTTGGTAGAAACTGAATTAACAGGACATGGGGGTGACATTGAATATCCCCTATGTCCTCAGCATGCAAGTCAGTGATCACAAGAAGCACATTTCTTTGTTCCAAGGCTTAAACAGAAGAGAAAATACTCTGAGTTTAATCCACTGAGTTCCAGGCTAATCCCTGAATGTTGGAGGTTGGTTATCTTCATTGAGGAGTTCTCTAAGAATAGCATAAAAGCCTTAATTTTGACTCTCAATGTGCTGTTATAATGAGAGATATGTATTTATTTAGAGACCTGAACAGGCTGGACTGATGGGCTGAGACCAAGGGGATGAGGTTTAACAAGGCCAAGTGCAGAGTGCTGCACAGGGGATGTAACAACCCTGAGCAGAGCTACAGGCTGGGGGAGCCTGGCTGGAGAGCTGTCAGGCAGAGAAGGACCTGGGGGTGTTGGGTGACTGTGTCTGAACATCAGCCAGCAGTGTGCCCAGGGGGCCAGGAAGGCCAATGGCATCCTGGCTTGTGTCAGACATAGTGTGGCCAGTAGGTCTGGGGAGGGGATTGTGCCCCTGTGCTGGGCACTGGGGAGGCTGCAGCTCGAGTGCTGGGTCCAGTTCTGGGCTTCTCACCATCAGAAGGACATGGAGGTCCTGGAGCGAGTCCAGAGAAGGGCAACCAGGCTGGGGAAGGGGCTGGAGGGCAAATCCTCTGAGGAGCAGCTGAGGGAGCTGGGGGTGTTCAGCCTGGAGAAGAGGAGGCTGAGGGGAGACCTTCTCCCCACCTCCCCTGCCAGGAGGGTGCAGAGAGGTGGGGGATGGTCTCTTCAGCCAGGGGACAGGAGATGGGACAAGGGGCACTGGGCTCAAGCTGCCCCAGGGCAGGGTCAGAGCAGATGGGAGGGAAAAGTTCTTCCCTGGCAGAGCTGTGGGGCTGTGGCACAGGCTGCCCAGGGAGGGGCCGAGTCCCCCACCCTGGATGTGTTTAAAAGACAGGTAGATGTGCTCAGGGATCTGGTTTAGCACAGGACAGGAACTGTTGGACTTAATCATCTTAAAGGTCTTTTCCAACCTGGTGATTCTGTGATTTTTTTTTTTCAAATTTTCCTGTGAAATGGTGAGTTTTCCTTATTCCAGGTGCTGATAACTGCACTGCCTTTCGGACAGAGGGTGTAACAAACAGTTTGGGCTGTTAAGCAGAAGTGTGGGCATTTAGATTCAGAGCACATTGCCCCAGTCAGCTACGAGTTGGAGGTAGGAAAGAGTTGTGGGCAGCTGATGATGATGGTGATGACAGGAAAATGAAGAACAGCTCTGCTGGGCAGAGCACAAATCTATCTAGTCTAGCGATCAGTAGTAGGGGGACTTGGTCAGAAGACATGAAGAGCCACAGCACATAGTTTTTTCTAGGAGGAGGCACTTCAGGGTCCACAGTAGCAGCCCCCTGACCTTTGGCCTTCCTTGAGTGTCAGCAGGGATGATGAACTTCTCAGCATTCAGTATGCTTTGCTGTCCCTATCAAGTAGAAGGTAATGTGGACCCACGATAAGCAAAACAGATGAATAAGAAGTGAAGTTTAAAGATGTCAAGGGCATCCTGTTGTCCAAAGAACTCCTCTTCAGGTGCTAGTTCATGATGTTTACCCATCACCTTGGTGCTTGTGTTCCTACAGGAGGAAGTAGCCAAAAACTTGCTTGCAGAATTCAACCTGGGCTGTGATACTCATCAAACTGAGCACGTGTATAGAGTCTACGTCGCAACGTTCCTTGGCTTTGGTGGCAATGCAGCACGCCAGAGATATGAAGACAGCCTATTTACAAGTACAGTGCTTAAAAACAGGTACCTGGATGTGGGTTCTGTGCATCACTAGGCTTGCTAACCCCCTAACTTGAATATATTTAGTGTCCTGACTTAAACATTTCTCCAGTGTACAGCGTGCGGCGCTGAAGTTTCTTTCAATGAGGCTGCTTTGCTTTGATGCTGTCATATCATAGAATCCCAGACTGGTCTGGGTTTGGAGGGACCCCAAGGGTCACAGAGCTCCAACCCCCCTGCCACAGGCAGGGCCACCAACCTCAGTCCTGGAGCTACATAAGGTTGCCCAGGGCCCCAGCCAACCTGGCCTTGAACACCCCCAGGGATGGATGGGGCACCCACCCCCTCTCTGGGCAGCCTGTTCCAGCCCCTCACCACTCTCTCTGCAAAGAACTTCCCCCTAGTATCTAATCTAACCCTTCCCTCCTCCAGCTTCACTCCATCCCCCTTGTCCTGCCAGTCTCTGCCCTTTAACAAGCTGATTCCCCTCCTGTTCNGCTCCCTCAGCCTCTCTTTGTAGGGCAGCTGCTCCAGCCCTCTGAGCATCTCCCTGGCTCCTCTGACCCCTCTCCAACAGCCCCACATCTCTCTTGTATTGGGGGCCCCAGCTCTGGGCACAGGACTCCAGCTGGGGCCTCCCCAGGGCAGAGCAGAGAGGGACAATCCCCTCCCTGTCCCTGCTGCCACCCCTCTGCTGATGGAGCCCAGGATCCCATTGGCCTTGTGAGCTGCCAGAGCCACTGCTGGCTCATGGGGAGTTTCTCATCCACCACAATCCCCAAGTCCTTCTCAGCAGGGCTGCTCCCCAGGAGCTTCCTTTAGTTTTAACCCATCCCCCTTGTCCTGCCATTGTCTATCCTTTTAAAAAATTGAATCCCCTCCTGCTTATAAGCTCCCTCAGAGCTTGCTCTCTCTGATGTGTGGTTGTTGCTGTCCTCACTCTTTTACACAGGCTGCTGGGCAAGCAGACTGGCATGACTTCAGATTCACCCTACCTGGATCCTTGCCTGCCCCTGGATGCACAGGATGAAATCCAGCAGAACGGACAGATAATGTATTTGCGAGGGCTGGGAGACTTCAATCTGTGTCGTGAGGTTATCCAGCCATTCATGAATAAAACCAATGAAACCCAGACATCTCTCAATGGTGTCTATCAACCTGCTGTGCACTTTCAGAACAGTGAGTTTTATGGGTTCTCAGAGTTCTACTACTGCACTGAGGACGTGTTACGCATGGGAGGAGATTACAATGCTGCTAAGTTTACAAAAGCTGCAAAGGTAAAGCTTTCTCCAAAGAAACTTGTCCTAATTCAAAACAGCTCCTCTCCAGAAGCATTTTGTTCTCAAACTCTTATGAAAGGCAAAGAATAACTCTGCCTTTAAAGTTCCCAAAGCTTTTTACCCTGCAGTGAACTGTCACAGAGTGTCTCTTCTCCCCAGCGGGTTTTCTTTTAGAATACCTGTTTTAAGGTAAAAGTGGTTGAGGGAATTGGGGCTTGTGGTAGGCAAGGTCCAGCAGATCTCTTGAAAATGGGGAAAAATCCATGCTGTTTCCACCCCACTAGTGGGGGAAACCAGTAGTGGATGCCGCATCCCTGGAAGTGTTCAAGGCCAGGTTGGATGGGGCAACCTTGTGTAGCTCCAGGCCTGGAGGTTGGTGTCCCTGCCTGTAGCAGGGGGTTGGAGCTCTGTGATCCTTGGGGTCCCTTCCAACCTATGCCATTCTATGATTCTTGCTTCTCTTTAGGAATATCTTAATTGTTGTTAGAATTCCTTGTGTTCTTGCTTTCTATAGTTTGTACCAGATTCTTGGTGTTGCTCCTGACAGGGATCAATCTATTGGGGACAGATTAAAGTAGAAGATGATAAAGTAACAGCATATGACCTGCTTTGTCAGTGCCCTAACAATAGGTTGCCTGTTAGTCATCACCAAGTACATAATCAATGAATTGAAGTGCTACTAAACACTAATTAAACAACAAACATGGCAGAATTTGTGACCTGACTTAGTAGCAGTGCAAGAGAAGCCATTATTGTTGAATTTTCCATGGTGTTTACAGAGCATCTTATCTAGTGGATCTTTTTCTTGAAGCAGAAGCAATGTTGAAGTCTTCTTTTCTTTCTGTTTTTCCTCCTTCAAGGATTATTGTGCCACTAAGTGGTCTGTCCTACGGGAGCGTTTTGACCGTGGTCTCTACGCATCACATGCTGATCTCCATAGGTTGAAGTAAGTATGTTTATCCAGCCAATTCATCCATGCAGAGCTGCCAGGGAGAGGTAAAGCTCATGTCCAAATGAGCCACTTTTAAGGTGTGAAAACAACCTGAAATATTGCATCAGCCATAAGAAAGAAAAGCTAATTATGTGTCTAATTGTGTTCTCCAGGCTTCTGGATTCTGTAGCTGCTGGCCTGACTTTATGCCACTCTTTTTTCTCTAGGTACCAGTGTTTTAAGTCTGCCTGGATGTATGAAGTGTTTCACAGCGGCTTCTCTTTTCCTGTGACTTACAGCAATTTGAAAACAGCTCTGCAGGTGTATGATAAAGAGGTGCAGTGGACTTTGGGAGCCATTCTCTACAGAACACGCTTTTTACCTTTAAGGTACTGGAAGCTGGTTCCTCAGAAACCTGGGAAGAGCCTTTGGGTGGAAGGTTTTGGGGGGGGGGTGTTCTGAAGGGCAGAAGTGTGGTGGTAGCAGAGCAGCTTGCAGACAGGGGGAGACAAAATCTTGCTTCTAGTGCTTCACATACAAACCTCAGTGGGTGTTTTGGGTAGCTCAAGTAATGCTTTATAAAACCATTCTACTCTAAAAACTACTCCCAGACAGAGATACAGACTGGGAGAAGAGCTCCTGGAGAGCAGCCCTGCTGAGAAGGACCTGGGGATTGTGGTGGGTGAGAAACTCCCCATGAGCCAGCAGTGGCTCTGGCAGCTCACAAGGCCAATGGGATCCTGGGCTCCATCAGCAGAGGGGTGGCAGCAGGGACAGGGAGGGGATTGTTCCTCTCTGCTCTGCCCTGTGAGGGCCCAGCTGGAGTCCTGTGTCCAGAGCTGGGGCCCCCAATACAAGAGAGATGTGGGGCTGTTGGAGAGGGGTCAGAGGAGCCAGGGAGATGCTCAGAGGGCTGGAGCACCTGCACTGCAAAGAGAGGCTGAGGGCTGGAGCCTGTGGCAGGGGGTTGGAGCTCTGTGACCCTTGGGGTCCCTTCCAACCCAGCCCAGTCTATGATTCTAAAAAGGTCTCTGTTCCCTTTGGTGAGACAGTTTGGAGACAGAGGTGTGCTTTGGTTCATAACTGATGTCTGTTACCCCTTTGACTTTGGTTTTCAGAGACATCCAGCAAGAAAACTTCCGTGGCAATCACTCCCACTGGAGGAGCTTCTCCTTTGTTTACAATCACTACCTGTTCTTTGTCTGTTTTCTGATTGTGCTGCTCTCCATCCTGCTGTACCTGCTGAGGCTCAGGCGGATCCACAGGCGCCTGCTGCGCAACAGCTCCTCGACTTCCCTATGGATGGAGGAAGGCCTCCCACCACAGAAGATTGCAGGACCCTTGTGAGATGCTGTGGTGGAGAGCTTTTTAGTGGACTTGCTACACAAAAAAAAAAGCCATTTTTGCCTCAGGGTTCCTCCTTTTTTTGTCCCTTTAAACCACTGAAGAAGTAGATTGCCTGGAGTGTGTCATGCAGCTGGGCTTCAGAAGTGTGGGAGAATGGGGTCAACTTGGCTTAGTCTCATTAGACAATATCTGCCAAAAATTACTTCTTTTCTCTTTTAAATATTGCACTTTTGTGTGTAAAGGGATGAGCAAAGGCTCATCCTCAGTCCATGAGTAGCAGCAGCAGTGTAAGCTATGTGTGGTAAGAGAATGAGTGTGAATTCTCACCCTTGGGGTGAGGCTGTGAGATGCTGTTAGGTAGGATGAATGAGGACTGTGTTTTCTTTTCTAGATTCCAGGACTGATATCACTTGACTCTTCCATTCTGAGTCTCCTCAGTCAAAGCAAAGGAAGTGCAGGGTTCTCAAAAGCAGTAAGACAGCAACCTTTTAGGAGAGCTTGCCTGATTTTTATATTCTGGAATAAGTATTGTGAGGGAGAAGGGGAAAAATCTAATGCACCCAATGCTGTGCTTCCACAAAACTGCTTAAATTGGTTTTGCTTATCTGTGACAGGTTCTTGGAAGCTATATCCTCCCAGGGGCAAAAGTCATTACTACTTAATCCTTTATTTCTACTTCATAATCATTCAGAGATCTCCCTGAAACTCCAGTGAAGTGAAGAGAACTGGAATATGCCTAGACTTCTGTTTCTGCTAGAGTAGACATGCACAGTGTCTCTTTTGTTTTTAAGTACTCTGATTTGTTAATTTATATTTTATTTAAAACTGTTACTTTTACTTGAAATGAAATTTGTCCATGATTAAAAGTGGGATTTATATGAACTTCTGGTGTGTGGGTATTTTATTGCAGAGTGATGCTTCTGTTCTTGCTGTGTCCAACTGGCAAAGCTTTCTTCTCTTCTAGTAGGTGTGAATATGCTGGAAAGCTTGTTTTCAGTATTGGAGAACTAGACATGTTGATGCTGCTTTTGTCATACATAAAGTGCAGTTTATTCACTTAAAAAAGCTAGATAATTTGATTTTATTCTCTCTTTTTTTCTGTCATCTCCTTTTGATATGCTTCTGCCTTTCACTACATAGGGAACTTAGGCAAGTATTGGTGTGTGACTTGGCAAAATCAAGGCATCTGTAACACAAGAGATAAGTGTATCAAATGCAGCAAAAAAACCCTCAAAAAAGTCAATAGAAAACTTAGGAAAATCATAATGATCTAAAAAGTGGAAGGAAGAGTGTTTCAGACCTAAAATAGATTTTTGTTTTAGATGCTACAGTGTTTTCTTTTTTAGGGATGTTCTTAAACACTTAATGCCAAAGAGCAAAATAGGAGAGAAAACTGTCTTGATTTTTGACTGTAAAACTTATTCTTTAGTAGAATCAGCAGCTCATTTTTACTAAATAATGGGACAGTCATGAACAAAACCCCCACCCAGCTCTTCTGGCCTTCATTAGGCCATTTGAGAGCAGCCCTGTGAGAAGGACTTGGGGATTGTGGTGGGTGAGGAACTCCCCATGAGCCAGCAGTGGCTCTGGCAGCTCACAAGGCCAATGGGATCCTGGGCTCCATCAGCAGAGGGGTGGCAGCAGGGACAGGGAGGGGATTGTCCCTCTCTGCTCTGCCCTGTGAGGCCCCAGCTGGAGTCCTGTGTCCAGAGCTGGGGCCCAATACAAGAGAGATGTGGGGCTGTTGGAGAGGGGTCAGAGGAGCCAGGGAGATGCTCAGAGGGCTGGAGCAGCTGCCCTATGGAGAGAGGCTGAGGGAGCTGGGCTGGGTCAGCCTGGAGAAGAGAAGGCTGTGGGGGGGACCTCACTGCAGCCTGCCAGTCCCTGAAGGGAGCAGAGGAACAGGAGGGGAATCAGCTTGTTAAAGGGCAGAGACTGGCAGGACAAGGGGGATGGGGTGAAGCTGGAGGAGGGAAGGGTTAGATGAGCTATTAGGGGGAAGTTCTTTGCAGAGAGAGTGGTGAGGGGCTGGAACAGGCTGCCCAGAGAGGGGGTGGGTGCCCCGTCCCTGGGGGTGTCCAAGGCCAGGTTGGCTGGGGCCCTGGGCAACCTTGTGTAGCTCCAGGCCTGGAGGTTGGTGTCCCTGCCTGTGGCAGGGGGGTTGAAGCTCTGTGACCCTTGGGGTCCCTTCCAACCCAGCCCAGTCTATGATTCTATGATTAAGGTGCTATAAACACTTTTGAAAGGAAAACCAGTAGCTATAATAAGGACATTGCTTTCTTACCTTGTAGGATGGACAAACTCTGGCTGTGCCTTTAATTGCTTTAAGAGCTTGAAGCCTGCAAGGCTTTGGGAGAAGGCACAGATTTACAAAAGTAATTGGCTAAGTGCTGAACTTAAATGCCTGGGCTTTTTGGTGCTTGCCCTAGCCTGTGGCAAGTGCTTCCAATTTTGGCTTTGCAGACCTGGCTGTAGTGTCCTGTTGATTAGAACCATGAAGGGAATGTCTCTGTTTCTTTCTTTTCCTCCCCCTCCTCCATAGGGACTTGCAGGATGGGACAGGGGCTCAGGAAGAGGAGGATGAAGTTTGTGGCATCCCTCAAGGGATGAGAAGATTAAAGCCATGTTATTCTTGCAGCCTTTTCTGCAGCTCCAGATGAAGGAGGGGGTGGGGAAAGGAAACCTTTCCATCCCACCCCTGGACAAGCCTTCTCCACAAAGCAAGCAAGACTAGGGGAAACACAGCTCCTCTAAGAGCCTTAGCAATACCTGTTTTCACTCAGTGCCTGTTCCAGGGCTCAGATTCCCAAGTCACAATGGTAATGTTTATCTGTTTTGTGTCTGGTTCTTCATGAAAAATGCTTTATATTCTTTTTTTTCTGCCTCTCCTATTCATCTTATCCTTTCTCCTTGCCCATTGAGGACAGGTAAGGCACACAGAAAAGCACAGAGGGAAGGGGCACTGCTCTCTGACCTATCCCAGTGACCTGGAATGGCCAGGTGAATGATACTGAAGCTCTTGGTTTCATGGCCTCTTGACTGTATCACTCTGCTTTTTGTTGTTGTGGTTTTGTATGTGGGAAATGTCACAGGCAAACAAGGCCAAACGTGGCCCCTAATGGAAGGAGTGGTTGGGAGACAGGAGTACATCCCTAGGGAAGGCTGGGTGTGATGAAGAGGGTGGGAGGAAGCTCATGGCTCCTCTGGGAACACCCATCCTAGCCCTGTGGCTTGTGGAAACTAAAGGGTTTTCTGTCCCTGCATGCTCAGTGAAGGGGACAGTCAATAGCTGTGATTTGATGGTACACCTGATCGGGGGCACCTTGTTCTTTGTTCTCTCATTGTTTCTGCCATTGTTGCTATTAAATAATGCATGAAGCTCGTTGGAAGCTGAAATGAGCCTTGGGAGGACTTGCTGTGACCCTCTCCCTGGGCACCAGCCTCTGTGTGTGTGTGTGTAGTGTTCAGGGGACCTAGTCCTGATGTTGTTTCTCAGGTCACCCTCCCTTTGTTTGAAGAACAGGAGGAGGATGATTGCTTTCTCCTCTGCTTGTGCTTGACAGTCTAACCCAGACCTGTCTATGATTCTAATGAAGTGGTGGGATCAGATGTGACTGTCACATGTCTCCTACAGAGCTGTTCCCTCTGCATCCCATGTGCCATCCTTGCAGAGAGCCCTCTCACGAGCTCAGTGAGTGGAGTCTCTGGCCTTCAGCTAATTATTCAAGTTTCTGTGTGAGAGCAGGCCAGCTAGCAGGGACTGGCCTTGTTAGGACATGTTCTCTGGCCTGTTGCAGTGAATCAGTGCAGAAGATGTTCCAACAGATGTTTCCCTGATGCCTTTTAAGGATGAGGAGGGAATTTAGTGGGTTTGCCTGGGAGTAATAGAGACCAGGACTTTGTGTTCTGGAGCATCCTCCCCCTTTTACAGCCAAACAACCTTATTCTGTTCAGTTCCTCCCCCTCTTCTCGCTTTCTCCTGGATGTAGCTTTCTTCCTCACCCCAAAATAAACCCTGGCAGAGTGGATGGGAAGCCAGTTCTCTCTGCTTAAGGCTTTTCAGGGCCTGAAGTCCCTGCTCTGGCTCTTGATCCCAGACACAAAGGCTGTCCTTGCAGAGGCTCTGCTCTTAGGAAGGGGACTCTTGCCATCTAGTGGGAGGGGACTGTAAGCCTCCAGGACCTCAGCCATCCCTCAGGGAGAAGATAAAACTCAACCCTCCTTCCCAGACTGGTAGAGGGGGAGTCATTTCTCTGCACACGTGGGATCAGCTCACTGCCTTGAGTCGGTGAAGCTGGGGTTCTCAAGCTCCTTACCCTTCTAGATATCTCAATCCCTTCACATTCTTTAAGGGCAAAACTTCATTTACACCCTTCTAAGCTCAGCTCCTGGGTGGCTGAGGTGCACAGAGGGACTGTGTGTGTTTGGGGAAGGATGTGGAGTGTGCTGCTTGGGTGCTGTATGCCACCTGCATTTTGTCAGGGGATTGCCTGGGGGAAAGTTACCTCTCAACAGCTGAACTCCTTGAATCAGTGCTCAAAGACAACCAGGCTCTGAGTCATTGCTCCTACAGATGGAGAATGGAGAGTACTTGCAAAGTGCCTTGTGCTCTGGTCTTCCTTGGCCTAGGAAAACCCAAAGTTCACATCCCAGCTGGGTGTTTTCACCCCTAACTGGCTTCCCCCCCCCTCTTTCTGGAAAGGTTAAGGAGAGAAATACAAGGAAGATGGAAGATGTGTGTGCTGCTCTATTGCTCAAACTTCCAGGGACTGAGAAGGAGCAGCTGCAGTCATGGACAAGGCCAGGGGTAATCTCTGAGCTCCTGTGCCTGCTACAGAAATAGATCTTCTACAAGCATTTCTTGGGACTTCAGGTTCTCAGCTGCCTTGGTGGGTGAGATATGTGTAGTTAATGCTGTGTAGTTAATGCTGTGTTACTCTCCAGATGATGGATCAGATTTGAGAGCTGGAAGATGTGGGTCTACAGCAGATCTTGTAGGAGGCTGATCTGTGCTTCTGTCTGGATGGGCCTTTCATTAAGAGTCTGGACCTCAGCAGAGGTCTTGTTTTGGGATGTGTTTGTAGAGCATTGGGGTCAGCTGTGCCTCAGTGAGCTCACATGGATTGCAAGGTGGAGAAATGATGAGGCTGGCATATTTGAGGGGTTGATGGCAGAGCATGGAAAGAGTGGGTGATGGAGAGTGAGCATGATGTGGTCACTGTCTCCACTGCATCGACTGTTAGACTGCCACACCTGTGGAGGGGGGAGAAAGAGTTCAAAGTCTTGAAGTTGCTTCTTATAGAAAATGAATCTCCTCTTTCCAGCCTTGCTGGCTGCAAGAGAGCTGTGTCAGCTACCTGAAGGGAGGGTGCAGAGAGGGGGGGGAGGGGCTCTTCAGCCAGGGGACAGGAGATGGGACAAGGGGCAATGGGCTCAAGCTGCCCCAGGGCAGGGGCAGAGCAGATGGGAGGGCAAAGTTCTTCCCTGGCAGAGCTGTGGGGCTGTGGCACAGGCTGCCCAGGGAGGGGCTGAGTCCCCCACCCTGGGTGTGTTTAACAAAGGGGAGATGAGGTGCTCAGGGATCTGGTTCAGCACAGGATGGGAACAGTTGGACTTGATGATCTTAAAGGTCTTTTCCAACCTGGTGACTCTGTCAGGTGAGAGTCCCTCTCCAAAAAGAAGCAACACAAGTTCACAGTCCTTCCAGCAGCAGCAACCAAATAGCTGGTCTGCCTCTCCCAGGCTCCTGATGTGGAAACTGTAGGAATTCCAGCAGCCACTGAACATACTCTATAAACTGGTTCATGCCTCTCTTGAGGGATGCACAGACCTAGTTCTACAGAATCACTGGTGGTTGTTAGCCACCCCATGAGCTCAAAATCAGCCATCAAGCTCTGCAATTACACGTTGCAGGTACTTTCTGGTAGGGCCAATTGGTGTGACAATTGCCACGTGTCATTAACACTTAGAGAGCAATCAGGTCCTTTGGTTCTTTAGGTATCACCTAGATCATCTCTGTGTGGAGCAACCTTTGCAGAGCTCAGTCTATCTGCTCTGTGAATTTGAGAGGTCAAGTTGACCTGTGGCTCCAGAGAGTCTACAGGGTGAAAACACAAGGTTTGGGGAGGTAATGAGCCTTCCCTTTTGAAAAGGACTGAAAATTGGAGAGGAGAGATTATAGAACCTAATAGTGTGTACTTCATTTTTGGGAGCATGGACCATGACTGTGACTGCCTGGTCAAAGCCAGCCTAGACTTGTCCCTCTGGCAAGGTGTGTCCTTCAGGCAGAAGGAGAAGAAAATGTGTAGGTAAGGGATGTACACCTGAAATGATGGCTGTGTGTAAGGCTGAGAGACACTTTCCCCTGGAGCTGTGTGAGTACTGTGAAGGAAAGCAGCTGTGGTGTCCCTGTGATCTCTGCCCGCTGTGTGGTACTGCTGCTGTGAGGGTGCATCTTCATCCCTCTCCTGGAAGAAGCTGAAAGGTTACTGCTAGGGAGAGGCTAAGAGATGGGGTGGTAGATCTGCCCTTCCCTCCTGATGAAGGGTGACAAACTGCACAGAGCCCAGAGAGCAGCAAGGTGATGGTTAAACCAGTTGAGAGGATGGCTGGTGGGCCTGGCAACTGGTTTGCCTGTTTGTGGGACTGAATGATGCAAGTCCAGTTTGAGCAGCACCTTATTTTCCTGTAGACTACACAATCAAGAGGTTTTCTAATTTTTAGGGTGTTTTTTTTTTGCTAGGTGCTTTTCTTGAGGCCTTAACCAGCTGCAGTATGAAGGGGGCAGCAGATTCCCTCAATCCAACGTGTTACCTTGAAGAGCTTTGCTGAATTCCTGCTGAATATTTGGCTTTATGCAACCAGCAAGCTCTTCCATCAGCTGGAAGCCTCTGTGGCATTTGCTGCTTGTATCCTTACCTGACCCAGGCACTGGGCAAACATTCCTTGGGCAGGCTGTCATGTTTCTCCATGCCCTGATCAGCAGACACTCACACATTCCTTCCTCTGGCTAAGCTGCCTTCAGCTTCCTGCCAGTCTGAAATAGCTCTGCTCTTCCCATCTTCTCTGCTGTGACAGGTTTTTCCTCTGATGTCCCTTAGACTGAGGTGAGTCCTGCCAGGCTTCACCTACCTGGTGTTGCTCTGCTGATAGCCAGGATGCTAACTGCAGTGTGCAGCATTGCATGGAGTCGTGGAACCCTGGACTGGTGTGGGTGGGAAGGGACCTCAGACCCCCCCACAGTGCTCCCCTGTTACAGGCAGGGATACACCCCCCAGCTCAGGGTGCCCCAAGCCCCATCCAACCCAGCCTTGAACCCTGTCAGGGATCCCAGGGGCAGCCCCAGCTTCTCTGGGCACCCTGTGCCAGGGCCTCCCCCCTCCCCAGGAAGGATTTCTGCTTCCCAGCCCCTGTCCATCCCCCTCCTGCAGCTGAAGACCCTTCCCCTGGGCTTGGCCCTCCCTGCCCTGGGCACCAGCCCCTCTCCAGCTCTCCCAGAGCCCCTCGAGGGGCTGGAAGGGGCTTGAAGGTCTCTCCAGAGCCTTCTCCTCTCCAAACTGAACAAACCCATTTTTCACCTATTTGAGGAGCATTCCTGGTACAGCAGAATTAAGGCACTGTGGACCCATGTGCAAGACATGCTGCTACTTACCATTCCTGTTGGCTTCCCAGGCAAGCAGAGCCACGTTCTTTCAGTGGCATCCTGGGTTTAACTCCTGACATCTTGATGTTCTCTGTACCACACCAAGGAATAACTGTCCTCTCTCTAATTACCTGTCCCCCCCACACTCCTTAAACACCACATTTGACATCAGGGGACTGCCCAGCAGGAAGCTTTGCTGTCTGAGAAGGTGATTGTCATCACTACCAACCCTGTTGGCTGCTGTGGGGTGCTCTGGGTGGGTATCCCCTCAGAAGCCTGCTGTGCCAGTAAGGGCTTGTTCTCCTGCTGGGCTGAACCCTCACTTCTGAGCCACACAGAGGCTGAAACAGAGAGCAAAAGTGTTGTGCTGAATGCTCCACAGTCCCTTGTGAGCAAGGTTGAGCTTCTCTGGGCTTGTGTCTTCATTCAGTGAAGAGTTAGGACCTTCCTTAAATGACCCTGTGCTTCCAAACCTGTCTGTTTCCAGCACATTGTGAGTTCTTCTAATGCTGGTTCCCAGTTCAGTGCAATATCCATTTCCAATAAAAGGTGGCATCAGAGAGTGGGGAAGCCTTGCACATCAGTGCCAGAGCAGCTGGGACTAGGAACTAGCTGGGACTAGGAACTAGCTGGGACTAGGAACTAACAGAGCTTTTCTTGTGGTTGGGGGGTTAAGAAAATGGAGTTATGCCTGCTTCCTGCTTGAAGCACTGCCTCATGTGGGTAAATTGTGTTTAGGAAGTGCTGGGAAAAGCCTGGGAAAAGGGAGAAGTCTGACAGCAGACGTGTTCTTGTAGGGTTTGGTGGAAATGCATCTGGAGATGTGGGTTAAGCACTGGAACTTTTCAAAAGAATGAATGGCATTGATTTGGGAATTGATGGGAAATCAGGCAGGACTAACCTGGAAGAGTCTGGTACAGGCAGCAGACTTGTGCTAGGGAAGGGCTCACTCAAAAGGACTTTATAAATATGAATATACTGGAATAAATAGGGATATTCCTTCAGAAATCCACCTTTGGGAATACCTGCTGCTCTTCCTGTTCCAATCAACTTCCAGCTGATTTCTTTGAAGACCAGTTGAGTGGAGACTTCAACACTCAAGGTCAAGGCTGGTGGGAAAATAAATATCCATTCTTTGGGAAATGCTGACACTTCAGAACGTGTTGTCATCCAAAATTGGGTCAGAAACCAGCATTTCAAGATCTGGTCTAGAAGAGAGACTTGAGAGCTGCTGTTTATGGGAGGTGAACAGAATTGTTATGATGCACTAAAAGCCTAAATGGAAAAAAACCCCACCAGTTTAAAAACTCAACCCCCTCCCTGTTAGCTGAAAAGATCACAGGAGTGTACAGTTGCCTCAGAATAATGTCTAATTAATTAAGCTGCTCCTTCTTGATAGCAGCACTGTTTCAGCTGGCTCAGACCAGTGTTACTATTTCCCCTGCTAGCTGTTTGTACCACAGATGCTCTGAATTTCCTGATGTAGCAGAGGTTGGGAGTTTTCATTGATCTGTGGGGGTGCTTTTTTAATGCAGAATTGGTTTTAGCATGTGGTTGGGACATTGAGGGATAGATACAGAGTTGGTGCTGCTGCAGATCCAGGTGGGGTTTAAGCCTGTGCCTTGGTTTGAGCTGCTGGAGTTAAGGAGCTTTAAGAATACAGAGCTGCTGGAAAAGCAGTTGCTGGACTCTGAAGGGTTAAGGTGGGTGATACCTGAATAGCTGCAGGGATGGGAAACCCTACAAACTCTGGAAATGTGAAGTACTAGAAGACCCTGTGTTAGTACAGAGTCCCCCAAATCATATTGGGGTGCTTAAATCCTGCTGGGATCACAGTGGCTTGTTTAACCCTGGTATCAATACAATTGTATTTGTTCTCTAGGAATGCCCTGAGAAAGCATTCCTCTTCCTAATCCACCTCCTTCCCTGCACCCCTAGCTAGATTCCCCCCTCCCCTATTTCTTTTCTGCTCAGATTACAAGACAAGCCCATGCTATCACCCGCTCTGAGCTGAGGCTGAAGGGGTTGGGTCTTGGGAGGGGTTTGCTTGACTAACTCTAGTGAAATTTGCCAGGAAGCAGCAGCTCCTCACAGCATATTTCTCTGCCTGCAGGATATTTTCCAGCGCAGAGGGGACCACTCAGCCTAGAAGAAAGAACTTCAAGAAGCACAGCAAGGCAGAGGTCACCCCCCCAGCTCAGCCTACCACTAACCCCAAGGTAAACGCTGTCCTGCAGGATGGTGGCATTATTACCAGAGATTAAGGGGCTGATTAATTAGTTTAAAGTGTTTCTAACCCTCTCTTGCTTCAGGGCTGAAAGCTTGCTTTCACTCCTTCTTTTTTCCCTCTTTGAATGTAGTTTCTTTCTCTCCCACCTTTCCCATCATCTTTCTCTCCCATACTTGTCAAGTATGAAGTTTAAACCTAACAAGCTGGGGAGAAGGGAGATGTTTCTTGGAATTCCTGACCCCTGAGGCTTGATTTAAGCAGGGGTAGGGCAATGCTCAGTGTCACTCTGCAAAGATGTTGTGTCCAAGTTAAAGATTTTGCTGCCCTTGCTTGCTCACAGGCATGCAGAGCTGGAAGAGAAAAGGACGTGTTGCAAACTGGCTACAAGTTCAGGCAATGAATAGTCTGGAATATTCTTGAAATATGCTTGATTTAGCCCAGCAAGCTACAGTACATGCCATCAACATTGTGTAAATGTTACCAGCTAAACTTCTCCTCTGAATTTCAGAGAGTTCTTTCAGGGAAAAAGACTTCAGTGCAGATGTTTCCCACTGGCAGAAGATGCATGTTATGTCCCTGCTTAAACTTTTCAGCTATTGTAGAGTTTCACAGCCCCTTGCAAAACAGCCCTCAGCCTACTGGCCACTTTATTTAGGCTGGTTTATTGTGTAGCAGTCACAGTCGTTTTCAGGATGACTCCAGAAATGGTGGTTGTAGCCACCTGAAAAGTTCCAGCACAGAAACATGGGGATGTTTCCATCTGGAATTAGTATAGCCTGGGTTGAGTTCTGATTCCTCAGCATGCACACAAGTAACTTTGCCCTCTTTTAGATTAATTTTTCTTGTTTAATTTAAACAGATGCTACTGTGGGGGGGGGTGAAAACAAATCATCTATAGCCCAAAATAGTTTAGAAGGCTATACAGAAAGGTCCTAGTTTAGCTTTCCCACTACACTCACAGCTATTTAGCATCTCTGTAATCAGCTCATAATGATGACACTGCAGTGCTTTCAAATTTGTACTGAATAGGGGTGAAAATAACTGCTTTAGGGTTCCTACTTGCTAGTTTCATCTGTATTGAACCACCCACAGTGGTGGAATTTCCTTGGTTGGAAGCTGGAGAGCAGTTAGAAAACATAAGATGAGGTATTAGCATGAACTACTGTGACAGCAAAGCACATAGGGAGAAACCACATCTTCAGTGTAGTGTGCAGGGTGCTTGTGGCTGCAGGAATGAATTCTGGGTCATCTCCATTCCAACATGCAGGATGATGCTGGAAAGCATCCCCAAAGATGGGTCACTAATATGAACTTTAACCCTTTGGTCAGGCAGTGAGGAGGCTCAAGGTACCTCTGAGACTGGTCTCCAGTCAACTCCAGCAGGGTGTTTGGTGAGTGCTGGGGCAGGAGTGCAGAGATGAGGGCTTGGGAAAAACTTCTGAGAAGGTTCTAGCAGCGTGGAAAAGCCACCAAGGTTGGAGGGGGTGCTGCTGATGCAGTAGAGGACAATGGCCTTGCCTTCAGCAGGGTGATTTCTTGGAGAAGCTGGGTGCTGAGTGCCAGCCTTCAGCAAGGTAAGGAGGAACCCCAACATTCATACCTGGGCATGTTCTCTGGATTTGCTCAGTTCCCAAGTTCACTGTGCCACTAACTTCCCTTCCATGATGCTGATATGTTCCTGTTGCTTGCTGATATGTTTATTTTAACCTTTTATTCTTTCTACCCCTGAATATTGTATGCACAAAGATAGGGCATTTTAAACTAATTTTTTCTCTTGGTGGAAAGGAAAAAAGAGGAAAAATACATTAATCAGTTTAATTTACCACAGAGATTGTTTTTAGACAGAACTTACAAACATAACACACTATAGAAACATAATGTCTTATCTGTAATATTTTGAGCAATATTCCAGCAAGTGCCCATGATCCAGAGCTG
>VZTU01021128.1:37935-75447 GCA_013400835.1 Zapornia atra
CAGGCTGCCCAGGGGGTGTGGAGTCTCCTTCTCTGGAGAGATTCCAGCCCCATCTGGACACCTGGTAGCAGGTTTCAGTTCTTGAGCAGTGACAGCTCTCTAGAGAGATTTAGGAAAGCCCTGTGCTAATCAGAGAGCTCCAGGGAGCTGGGGTCAAAGGGATGGGCAAAGGGCCACAGCTCAGTGGTCCTGGCTGATATCAGACATCCAGAGGAAATGTCTTCCTTGGTGAGATTGCCAGCAGGTTATATAGCAAACCAGGATTGCAAACCAGTCTCTAGATTGTAACATATCAAAATGTTATCCTGAAATGAGTTCTGCTGTCCTCCTTGATCTGGGCATTGCCTTGAATCCTGCACAGCATTTAACTGAACCCCCTGAAGTTCGTGGGTGGTTAGATGAACCCGGCAGCACTTCAGCTTCTTTCAGTCGTTCAGCTGCTGCCTTCAGCACACTCTTTGGCTTGCCTTAGCCTGTGTCCTGACACCCCAAGGGGCTTGCTTGACCCATTCTGTGTGGCACAATGGTGTCCCAGCCCTGCTGAGCCCATCCAGTCACAGGACACTGTCCACAGGTCATTCCGCTCTTCTCCAAGGCAGGTCTGGTTATGCCCAAGTCCATCCTAGGGATGTCTGGGGATTTCTAGGAAGAGGAATAGGAATGATGGTGATTTTCCTCATCACAGAGTCCATTCCTTAGCCACTGGGGTACGTGCTGGTCCTGCATTGCTCCTCTAAGCTGACGTGGCTTTGCCATCAATTGGGATTTATCATCATTGTTGGTACATCTGGCCCTGTCTTTGTGTTTTCAGAGTGTGAAGGAGAGGGCTTTTGTTGGCACCAGGGTTATAATCAACAGGGATTTAATCAACAGGGATTCAATCTACCAAAGCATTAGCCCTATAGGCTGCAGCAGGGCTGAGCCTCTTGGAGCTATCAGAGAACGTACCTGAGCCCTGACCCAAGTTCTGTTCCCTTACTGGGGAGGGGGTGGTGTGAATGGCTCTTGTTCTGGCTGGAGAACTGCTGCTGGGGTAGTGGGAACTCCTGTTCCTGTCCCCTGGCCGTGCCAGCATGCCTGAGGAGTGAGCTCTGGGCAACAGGGCATGGAATTGGAAACACAGGCTGTGGGATTCAGGCAGTGTGGTTTCAGATGGCTGAGTACCAACTGTTTGGTGCTCCTGGAAGGGACCCAGGCTTGCCAGCAGTGGTCAGAGTGCTAATTGTCTCTTCCTCCTGCTGGATGCCAAGCCAAATGGAGCATTGCTGGATCTCCAGGCACAAAAGACTCAAATCAACCACTGGAGGTTTTCCTTTTGTTGTCTGGACAAGGATGGGAGCAGCAGAGCTGGTGTTTCTGGCTTCGTCTGAGCTGATCTATTGTTTGGGTGATTTGGGGAAATTAAAAAAGGGATCCTTGCTGGCAGGAGCCAGCTTTGGATGTGGGGAGATGAATAGCCTATTAGTCTCACTTGGTGAATTCTCTGAAGGAGCAAAAGCTCAATGTTAGTTTGAAATGAAACTGCTGCACGTTTCCTTGTAAGCCTCGTGTCCAGCTGCTGCCTTCAAGACTGGAGTCCTGGAAAGGGCTGAGTCAGCAGCTAGCAGAAGCATGCTTTAAAGCCTTCAATTCCATGTTAATGTAGTGATGGAGAATCATCCCATGGCCTGAAGTACAGAACGGGGAGCCAGGAGACCTGGAGTATTTTCCTGGCTTCTCCACTGCCTTTATCCAATAGGTTTTTAATGTTCTGCCTTGGATGCTTTTGAATGGGGAGACCAAAATATATACTTTAGGATTACATCATTAATAAATCTGGAGCCTATTAAAGTGAGGGTGTGAGGGGAGGAATGAGCCCTACACTAAAGGGAATAGCCAGCACAAACCAAACCTTGCCAATTGAAACCCTGGATGATGTTCTGAGGGAGGTCAATGTGGGCAGCTTTCTTGGAGACTTGGGGCAAAACCATCTTGGTGAGAGCAGAGAGCAGTGAGGTTACTTCAATATTTTCCTTCTTAAATTATTGCAGTTCAAAATGATGCCACCATAGATGTGTGTACAGCACTTGGCTGTCAGGCTGCTCACAGCTCCTTTCCTGCCTCCACCTTCTTCGTGCAGCCACCTGCTACACAGTGAGACCATCCAGAGGCTCCAGAAGGTCCCAGCAATATTTAAACTGAGCTCTGTGTTCCTATGTGCTCAGGGAAGCTTCTTTAGAAACCCAACCATGTTCTGGGTTGCTAAATCAGGGGTCTGGTCCCCCTCCTCTCAGGTTTTTGATTCCTATTTCCTGAGGCTTTTAAAATCCCATTTCTGCAGGAGCAAGAACCAAAAGGGAAGTAGGTCCAAACAGATGTTAGAAGGAGATTAAAACTGAACACCACCTTATTTCTGCAGAACTCTAGGCTTGAGGTTCTGCTGGGCTTGAAGTCAGACACAGCCCCTTTGGTATTTTCCCTTACACCAGATGTTAGCTATGCTTTCTTAGGATCTGAGGGGGTTCCTTGAATTTTTCATACTGTTCATGACAATTGCTCTGCCCATGTGTTTATCCCCTGGGCTAAACCCCATCTTGTGTCCATGAAGAACATTGTCAGAGGTTTCTTCTGAAATCAGTGCTAGTAGGTATTGAGGTTGGGCATGTCTGACTAGTACTTGGCTCAGGAGCCTTTCATTTTTTTATAGAACTCATGTATCCTGCCCTGGGACTAACATCTACTTTGGGAAATCCCCTTTGCTGCTGGAGGGGAGCAGCCTTGTGAAAGCAGTTGTGCTTCCTTCCTCTACTCCCCTCCATCTCTCTCTGGTGTGGGGCAGGACTTGAATTCCTCTCAGCCTTACCTCCTGACCTGCAAAAAGAAAGGGAAAATACCTTGTTTCCATAGCAGAATTTTCTTGAATGCCTGCTGAAAATGTACAGGTCTCAGCCTCAGAAGCCAGGGTGAAAGCAGGTGGCTCCTTAGAACCAAATGTTTCTTTTCCAAGGTATTTTTGTGTTCAACATCATCCCTCCCCTGCCCTGATTTACTCAGACCTATTAAAAAGTCTCCCCTTGCTCTTCCCATTTTATCTCCAGACAATCCAGTGCTTTCTCCTTCATTTGGCTACTCCTTAGGCAAAAAAGCCTTTCAGCCTCAGGTCTCAAAGCACTTCAGGAGGAAGCTCATGATCACCAGCCCTGTTTAACACAAGGGGAAATTGAGGCACAGCCCTGGAAGTGACCTGCCTGAGTCACACAGCAGGTCAGGGGCAGAGCTGAGGTTTCAATGATGGCTCTTGAATTTCAGGCTGGTTGCCTGGGGTTTCTGATACAGCTCCTTGTTAAGCAGCTTGGAAACTGGTTGATGTGTTTTGCTGTGTCTTTATATGTGTAGGTGATCTTCTGGATGGGTTTTTTTTTTTGGGAGAACTAAGACCTAGCAGAACTACTGGAGGTTTTTGGTTTCTAGACATCTGGTTTTGGAGCCAAATCTTTCCCCTTCTCCCTTCCCTTTGGTGCTTGCCAGGAAATAACAGAGCTTTAAAGGGCTAGGAAGCTTTTTTTTCCCACTACACTCTGGCATTGCTTCATTTGGAAACTATTCAACCATCAACCCCCACGTGTGCTGCTTGACCACTCTGTGTGCTGGGAGCCTCAGTGAAGGCTGGGGAGGACGTGAGCAGGAAGCAGGCAGAAAAGGACCAGGGTTTTAAACTCTGCACAGCACCTACATGAAATTCCTCTTACAAGTCAAAAAGTGCCTGGTTTATACCTTCAATCCCTAGTGTATTTAAGGATGTAGCAGTTGTATGACAGGTAAATCCCCACCCAGACTTTTCCAACCCAAAACTGGAGGCTGTTAGCCACTACTACATCCAGCAGACAAGGTTAGCTAGAATTCCTTCTGTGAGGTGTTTCTCTACAGACAAAATCAGATGTGCAGTGGCAGAAACAAGTCTGTACCATCACATTTGGTAAACAGGCTTCAATAGAAACCCATTACTTCTCACCATATTCTAATACATGTCATTAGCCTTCGAATTTTTCACCAAGTGATGAATTGGGCTGCTTTATTGAAGGAAATACAGGAGAAAAATGGTTCAGTTCTGTGCTGATAGGATTTGAACCAAGGTGGGCTCTTGCTAGAGCCCCCCAAACTCATGGATTTGCAGAGAAACAGGAAAATCAACTGCTAGCACTTACAACCTGTAGAATTTTGCCCTGGAAAAAAATATTTCCCTGGTAAAACTATTGAGCAAGTTGGCTTAGACTTAGAAGTGGTTTCCTTGTGGGGGGTTGCTTGGTTTGTTCTTCCACCCCACAGGAAATAATTAGCTTGGCTTTGGTTTTTACAGGCAGCGTTGTGTGTAGTCTTTTCCATAGCTTGATCCCCTCCTGAAGCAGGAGATAGCAAGCCTGGGTCATTATCAAGCCTTACTCAACCTTTCCCTTTGTTTCAGGACAGCCACACGGTACCTGCACTGATCAGCAGCTGCTAGCAGAGGATTTGGCTCTGAGAACTGTGAGCACTGGGATAAATATGGAGAGAATCCTGGGTTTTACCCATAACCACTGTTTCATCGTGCTGTTCTTCATCTCCCTGAGCCCACTGGGCTTTGCCCAGTATGAACACTGGCCCTACCTCCCCGGTTACCCTGAGCCACCCCCACAAGTGTACCAGCCCCCTCAGAGGCCAGCCAATGTTCCCAAAATCCAGCTGAGGCTTGCAGGGCAGAAGAGGAAGCACAACGAAGGCAGAGTGGAGGTGTTCTACAGCGGCGAGTGGGGCACGGTGTGTGATGATGACTTCTCCATCCACGCTGCCCACGTGGTCTGCAGGGAGCTTGGCTATGTGGAGGCAGTGTCTTGGCTGCCAAGCTCCAAGTATGGAAAAGGAGAAGGTAAGGGAACTCCAGAGCAGCAGGGTTGGGCTGGCTGTCTTTCCAACCCCACCATAATTCTTACCATCAATCCAATTTAAGATGTATATGGTGTTCCTCTCAACTCCATTTGTAAGAGCTTTGTGGTGAAGCAATGCCTCTAAAAATCATTATCCTGTTAGATTAAACAGTTGAAATCATAGGTCTGTGCTTGTTTGGACTGAAACAAGCAGGAAGGAATGATGAAGCAAAAAGCTGAAGGACCAGCTTATGGCCTGAGCTCTGGCAGCAGATGCTTGGATACGGCTGTGGATAGGGGTAGGAGGCTCCTCAGTAGCCAGTAAAGCTCATCAAAAGGGAAACTGCATCCACAAATGTCATGGGTAGAAGGTCTGTTTCCCTATTCAGGCTTCTGTTGCCTTGTAGTGAGTCAAATAGAGCCTTAAGCACTCCCTCCCCTTGTTGTTCTTTGCCTCTGAATCGTTTTGGCTCTAAGCAGGCAGCCTGTGTGATGCCATACAGATCTTTCTCTTTCCCATCAGCCTCTCTAGACACACACCTATCGTACTTTGCAGCACACACTGGCCTGTAAGACCCCAAAGGGGTGTGCATGCTTCATGGCCTAGACAGGGTTATATTTCAAACAATCCTTTGGGACACTCTTAGGCTGTTCCTGATGGGGGAGAGCTCTTCACCCCACCCCAGATTGGACATCCTTTCTTGCTCTTTGAAACAGTACGTGGTTGTTGTGTGGATAATTCCACCTTATTGCATCTCATTCCCAAATACGTGCTGAAAAAGCCTTGGAAAGGTGACTGGAATCACAGAGTCACCAGGTTGGAAAAGACCTTGAAGATCATCAAGTCCAACTGTTCCCATCCTGTGCTGAACCAGATCCCTGAGCACCTCATCTCCCCTTTGTTAAACACAGCCAGGGTGGGGGACTCAGCCCCTCCCTGGGCAGCCTGTGCCANTGGCAGGGCAGGGGAGGTGGGGAGAAGGTCTCCCCTCAGCCTCCTCTTCTCCAGGCTGAACACCCCCAGCTCCCCCAGCTGCTCCTCAGAGGATTTGCCCTCCAGTCCCTTCCCCAGCCTGGTTGCCCTTCTCTGGCTTCGCTCCAGGACCTCCATGTCCTTCTGATGCTGAGGAGCCCAGAACTGGACCCAGCACTCGAGCTGCAGCCTCCCCAGTGCCCAGCACAGGGGCACAATCCCCTCCCCAGACCTACTGGCCATGCTGGGGCTGACACAAGCCGAGATGCCGTTGGGCTTCCTGGCCACCTGAGCACACTGCTGGCTCACGGTCAGTCACAGTCACCCAACACCCCCAGGTCCTTCTCTGCCTGACATCTGTCTATCCAGCCTTCCCCAAGCCAGGAGCTTAATTTTATTTCCATTTTCATAGAATCCCAGACTGGTCTGGGTTGGGAGGGACCCCAAGGGTCACAGAGCTCCAACCCCCCTGCCACAGGCAGGGCCACCAACCTCCAGGCCTGGAGCTACACAAGGTTGCCCAGGGCTCCATAATTTTTCCTGCTCATTTATCTTAGAAGTGAGTTCTGAGACACCTGATGAGCTAAAATGGAATATACCTCTGTGTGTGTGTGCCTGTGCACGCTCGTGTGATGACACACACGCTTTTTACTGGAGGGAAGTGATAATTCCAGTCTGGAAACTGGACCTGGTGATTGGTTTTCAAAGAACACCCAAATAACAGGAGGTTCCAAACAACAATAGGTTGTTAAACAACCTATTTGCACAGTTCTGCCTTTATAAATTCAGGGTGTTTAATCCCAACTTGGAGCTGATCGCTAGGAGAGATTTAATGAGGATTTGATAAAGGGGAAATGATGTGAAGAGAAGCCTAAAATACAGGAGGGATGATTTGGTGAGTATGATGAGAGGGCAGGGTCTAATCAGCCAAACAGAGGGGACCCAGTGACACTGTTTGCTCTGAAGTGGCTGTCATCAGAGGGGTCAGCTATCGCTGTGAGTGGGAATGCAGCAGAGACCCACCTTGGGCTGGGGGCCTGGTTTTGTTACCAGGCAGACAAGGGAAAGGGGAAGCTGTGGGGCAGAGCTGTTTGCAGTTAGGAAGTACTTGAGGTGGATCGTTGATGCTCCTCAGCTGTTGATTCAAGCTTATTTTTAGCTGTTATCTCTTTCCCTAAGACATTAAGAGCACGGCAGCCTTCCTTGCTTCCCTACCAGCTATCAGCACAACCCACATTTCCTCTCTTGTGCGAGTCTCAGTTCTATTTTCTTTCCCCTTCAGGGAAAATCTGGATGGACAATGTCCACTGTAATGGCAAGGAGACCACCCTGGCAGCCTGCACCTCCAATGGCTGGGGGGTAACTGACTGCAAACACACTGAAGACGTGGGAGTGGTCTGCAGTGAAAAGAGAATCCCTGGCTTCAAGTTTGACAACTCATTGCTTAACCAAATAGAGGTAAACAGACTTAAACATACAATGGCAGGACAAGGGGGGGGGGATTAAAGCTAAAGGAGGGAAGGGGTAGATTAGATATTAGGGGGAAGTTTTTAACAGAGAGAGTGGTGAGGGGCTGGAACAGGCTGCCCAGAGAGGGGGTGGGTGCCCCATCCCTGGGGGGGTTCAAGGCCAGGTTGAATGGGGCCCTGGGCAACCTTGTGTAGCTCCAGGCCTGGAGGTTGGTGGCCCTGCCTGTGGCAGGGGGTTGGAACTCTGTGATCCTTGGGGTCTTTTCCAACCCAGACCATTCTATGAAAGCTATGAGCTGCTGAACAAGAACCTTCTGCAGACAGGGGTGTCTGCTACTACATGTTATCCCATAATACAGGTTATCCCAGCTGCTCACTGTGGTTAAAGCAAACTCTTGACAGTGCTTTTAGATGCTGGCTGAAGGTGCCACTTTCAGTTCTGAATTTCAGCTGTTCAGAGCATTATATATTGAATAAGAATATAATATTTACAGTATAAAGTATTCTTATAGTACTTTATAAGAATAAGGTCAAAGTATATTACTCCTGTTCCACAATCAAGTCTCAGAATTGAAAACCAGCTTATTGTATGTCTAAGAATGTGTTTGGAGAGACAAGGTGTGTGTTGTACTGAGGGACCTTGCACCTGGCTGTCTCTGTGCTAAATCACTGAGTTTTCTTTCCTCTGATACCCCCCTTCTGATCCTGAGAACAATTTGGGGGTCTCTGACATAGCAGTTGGGGGTCAGCAGTTAGGCTTTGGCTTTAGATGTGAATAGGGCTGACAGCTGGGGCTTGAAATGGGTGGATTTCTAAGGAAAGATATGAAGATAGTTTGTCATAGTTTGGCTAAGCAATGATGAAGTAACCATGATAACTGCATGGAAATATTTGTGGGAATGGGGGATTAGTACTGGGGGTGGTGAAAGGAGTTGAAGAGAGGAAAACGTGGGCTGGTCACTGGGGGAAAGGTTCCAGACTGTCACTGGTAAGACTGCCAGGCTGAGGTTGAGAAATGACAGAATAAAAATGCTTGAATTGCCTTCCAGTGGCCTTGTAACAGTTCTGCAGAAGAAAGAGCTGAGGGAACGATGAGCTGGGAAGAACTTGAGCTGAGTTTTTCAAGGAAAAAGGAGAAGAGAAAAAAAAAAGTGGCTTTTTTCCTTCAGCTTTTCAGGTTGGAAAGTATTTCTGGTGACTCTGCTAACATCTCCCTTGTGTGGGATGCTCTGGTGTTTCAGGATGCAAATCCAGTGGTTACCCTTGGTCAGAATTTATCAAAAGAGCCTCTCCCATAACCACAGCCACTTTAAGCAGACAGGGGCACCAGGATGTGTCCCATACCATGGTGTGGTCTCCATGGCTTGACCCTGGCTTCGTGCATGATCTGAAACTATAGATACAGCCTTCTTTATCCCCTAAACCAAAATGATTCTAGCAGCTACTTCACAGCTGCTGATTTAGAAAGGGTCTCCCAGCATTTTCTTCTCCCAGATTTTTCCACTGGAGGCTGGTGCAGTGCAGCATGTTGGGCAAGGGAAGATCAGGCCAACCTTTCCTCACCCTGCTGAGGCTTTAGGAAGGACACTGTGGGTGAGCAGGCAGCTCCAGCCCTTTCCCAGAAGGCTCCTGTGCCAGGGTGCAGATAGAGGATGGGAAAGCTGAACTTCTCTTCCTTACCTTGACCTTACTTCACTGGGCTAAGGAAGGAAAGGAGCCTTTCCAGAGGAATCCCAAGCTGTCTCCATCAATGGCACCGTTGTTCAGAGAATGAGGTGAAATCATGGAACACTGCTGATGGCTTTGGCAGATGTGTGCTTCCCCAAAGCCACAGTGAATCCTCAAAACAGAGGCCTGGAAGAAAAGATGCTTTAGTCTAGACAGAGGTCGCTACACTCTGAGATGCTTCAGATATTAATCATAAAGGCTTTGGAGGGCTCCCTTTTCCACTAGGTAAGCACTGGAGTTTGACTAATGAGTTGAACACATTGGGTAATTGAGGGCTAGCTTGTGCTGCTGCTGTGTGGGTGCTGAAGCTTCACATACAAGGGAAATGAATCATGAGATTGGAGCAGTTCATGTAGCAGAAGCCTTGACTCATCGACAGCATCGCTTAGGAGAAGAAGGTGAAAGAGAAGTCAGAGGTCCTGTGTCCTGGGAGCCAGGTGGGGATGAAAGCCAGGGGCCCGGTCCCTGGGGGTGTTCAAGGCCAGGTTGGCTGGGGCCCTGGGCAACCTTGTGTAGCTCCAGGCCTGGAGGTTGGTGTCCCTGCCTGTGGCAGGGGGTTGGAGCGCTGTGACCCTTGGGGTCCCTCCCAACCCAGAGCAGTCTATGATTCTATACAAGCATCCACTAATGTCACAAGGAACACAGTGCTTGTTCACAGCAGTTGCTATGGGGCACCAGTGACTGAAGACACTGAACTGGTGGGGGGGAAAAAGGGTAAATCAGATAAGAGCTTTATTTTGAAGTGCCTGTGGTAAGCTGGGAGCTCTCAGCCTGGCTGTCCCAGTCCCTCTGTCCTGGTGGTAGGAAACAGCGTTGTGTTTTCTGGGCAGAGGCTGCTCTAACCCAGATCTGTGTGTCCATGTGCTTCTCCCCTCCCTACAGCTGCCTGAATTTTCTGAGCAGCTCAGTACCATACCATAGCTTCCACCCTACAAAACCAAGCTGATTTTTCCTCCACCCCTCTAAGATCACTGGCAGCTGAAGGGTCCTTTCTCTGCTGGTTTCTCTGGAGCATGATTCAGGCTAAAGGTGATGTGCTGTAAATTTTTAAGATGCCATTGTGGATGTACTCTTCAGTCACAGCTAGCTGTCAAATGCTTAAACTCTTTCCCCTCCCCTCTCAGCTTTCCTCTTCTTAAGCTTTGCTTTATCTCATTAGCAGCTGGCGTGACATAGTTGGGAGTCAAAGATGATGAGCAGGGTTACTCATGGGGTCACAAACTCCAAACCAGGGAGGTCAAAAGGCTTGTGTGAATGCAAGTTGAAAGTCTTTGCCCTCTCTAACATGCCTGGGAATTCTGCACATCATACCTCGCATTCATCAGAGGAAACATCATCCTTTTGTAAGCTGTGGGGTTCTTTAGTCTGTAGCCCAGAGCTTGCCCAAGTGCTGTTTGCTCTTTGGAAGGGGATCAGGGCTTGAGGGGCCTGGGGTTTTCTACAGAGCAGCAATGCTGTGGTCAGGTCTCTCCCCCAGTCCCACTGCTTGAGCTGTTGCACTGATGGAGCTAAACCAGAACAAACTTCATTTCCAATGAAAGACATTTCAGTTTGCCCTTAAGCTGCTTTTAAATCCAGGCTTTAATCAAAATAGGCTGGGCTTAAGGTGATGCAGGGATCTTATATATTCAATAGCATCTTCTGGTGTCTCTTCCCCACACTAGCTAGGAACAACCACAGCGTGGATCCGACTGTCTGCACAGCCATGGTTTGACAGGCAGCAGCTCAGCAGGAGCAAGTGCTGACCCCAGCACAAGCCTGTGTGTGGGGATGAGCTGTGGTGGGGAATCACAGCATCAGCAGGTGGGAAAAGACCTGGCTCCAGGTCTGGTACCTACGGGGTGGAAGATGTTGAAGAAGCCCTTGCAGGTGGGCAGGCTGTAGCTGGGGTTGATGCGCTTCACCCCTCGCACGGTGAGAAACATCCCGATGGGAGACCCAAAAGCAAAGAAGATGCTGGGCTTGTAGTTCAGCTGGGGGTAGTTTGCTGACACCTAGGAGAGAGGGAGAGGCAGTTCTTCACAGAATCACAGGGTTGGAAAAGGCCTTTCAGATCATCGAGTCCAACCAATCCCATCCTGTGCTGAACCAGATCCCTGAGCACCTCATCTCCCCTCTGTTAAACACACCCAGGGTGGGGGACTCAGCCCCTCCCTGGGCAGCCTGTGCCACAGCACCACAGCTCTGCCAGGGAAGAACTTTTCCCTCCCATCTGCTCTGCCCCTGCCCTGGGGCAGCTTGAGCCCATTGCCCCTTGTCCCATCTCCTGTCCCCTGGCTGAAGAGACCATCCCCCACCTCTCTGCACCCTCCTGGCAGGGCAGGGGAGGTGGGGAGAAGGTCTCCCCTCAGCCTCCTCTTCTCCAGGCTGAACACCCCCAGCTCCCTCAGCTGCTCCTCAGAGGATTTGCCCTCCAGCCCCTTCCCCAGCCTGGTTGCCCTTCTCTGGAGCAGAGTTTTTACTCCACTCTCTTGTTGCAAGTGTTGAGAGGGAACAGGGCTTTGTGCAGCCCAGTCAAGCCACCGCCAAGCCTGTGCCAGCGCCCTTCAACTTCCCTCCCCTGTCCTAGGGAGCTCCATGTGCTCCTGCTGCCAGGGACAGACAGATCACCTTGAATCCATCGCTTAGAAAGTGTCTTAGAGACCCTTGAGTGTGAAGTTCTCTGGGGCTGCCAAGCTTGAACAGGGAAAGCCAGCAGGTATAAGGCAACATCTGACTTCATGCTGACGGGGCTCCAGCTCGGAGGGGCTGTGCAAATTGACATTTGCTCAGGTCTGGCTTTGCCTCCTAAAATCTGACAGGCAAAGAGAGTTCACACTCTTTTTAAAAGCAACGTGATAGCCCTTGAGAGGAGGTTTATTTTCTTTGGACAATGCCCATACCTCCATTTCCCAGTTTGGAAACGCTGCAGATAAGTAGTATAGGATGAATTTTTTCCATCACCATAAACCACTTGGCTTATACATATATATGCTCTAAGAGATTTCTTCCTGTCACAGCTCATATTTTGAGGGTTACATCATATCTCTTCCTGTCCCTGAGCCTTTCCATTCCCTGCCCTGTTGGGAAGGGGCAGTGCCTGACCCTCATTTCTGTGAGACCCAAGTTGCCAGTCGCAGACTGTTTCAGAAGGCCTGTGGGAAGGTGACAGGCAGATGGAGAGGCAGAGGTTAACTCTTCAAACAGCACAGGGGCAGGTCTGAAATCCATCAGCCTCTTGCTAAAGGGTAGAAAAAACTCCCCCTGGTTTTTACTTGCTGTTTTCCACAGTCACTGCAGCTTTTAGCCTTGGGACTCGTTCAAAGGATTATTTCTTGGAGGGTGATGAATGTGCATAGCAGGACAGCTCTTTCATGGGCTGCTGGCTGGTCAGAATTAGCCTGATAGCCCTTTAGCTCAGTGGCTGGCTAAAGGCTGAAGGGTGCTCACCTTTTCAAAGCTGGGAGAGCAGCGGGAGCCTGATGCTGAGGGGAGTGTAATGACACTGAGTGCACTTTACACCGGGGGAGCAGGGAAAGGGGAGGAGGCTGGGAGGCTTCCCCCTTTTCTTTAAAGTCTGCAGGCCAACTATGCATCTCATAGTTAGTCCCCCAGAAGGGGATTCAGCTTTTTAAAAGGGCAGAGACTGGCAGGACAAGGGGGAATGGACTAAAGCTAAAGGAGGGAAGGGTTAGATTAGATATCAGGGGGAAGTTTTTTACAGAGAGAGTGGTGAGGGGCTGGAACAGGCTGCCCAGAGAGGGGGTGGGTGCCCCATCCCTGGGGGTGTCCAAGGCCAGGTTGGATGGGGCCCTGGGCAACCTTGTGTAGCTCCAGGCCTGGAGGTTGGTGGCCCTGCCTGTGGCAGGGGGTTGGAGCTCTGTGACCCTTGGGGTCCCTTCCAACCCAGCCCAGTCTATGATTCTATGATTAGTGGAGAGAGCTGGGCTTGAGGCTTGACCTTGTCTGCTATTACATTAGGAGGGGAAAGGCAGGCGCTGCTGGTAGCACATCCTCTCTCCCCAGCTTGGACAGTAAGCTGCACACCCTGAAAGTGTTAAAAAGTCATTTGAAAAAGCAGTAGCTGTGCTTGGAGGCGCTGCAAGCATGGCTTAAATCGTATGTGAACTTAAAAGGCTGTGTGGCTGGCTGGGAGCATGAGGAGGATGCTGATCCTTGCTGTGATCCTCTGTGGAAGCATCTGTGCATCCAGTGGCATGGGGCTAAAGTTGTTGTTAAAATAATACCATTGTTTAGCTGGGGGGGGTTGATTTAGCTTGCATTCCCCCCCTTTTTTAGCCACAGTGTGGCCTGAAGTTAAGGCTCAGTTTGGATGCTGTAATTCAGATTAGTGGCTTACTGCACAGCCTGGGTCTAACTGGTGGCAGGGTGCTTTATCCCTCCTGGTACCTCCTGTTGGCATCACAGCATGGCTGGCACAGCCTGAGAGGTGCCCAGGGAGCACAAAGGCCAAGGAGAGGGAGAAGAAAAGTTTAATGGTGTTGGGTGTAAGTGCTCAAAGTGTATCTGGAAACCCAGAGTGTGGGTTGGAGTTGCCTGAGATGGGAGTTTGGGAGGGACAGACAGAACGTGCTATAAATACATCAGCTGAGCAGCAATAGTTCAGGCTTTGGAAAAGATCACAAGTGGGATCTGCAGTGTTGGCCAAAGATCTCTGAGCACACAGGGCTTTGGGTTGTCTGGCTGCCCCAAGGAAACACTGGATCTGGTCTGCAGGTGGGACTGGGGGAGTGGGCCAAGTTTGAGGGGTGAGTGGAGGGGGAAAGCTGGGAGCAGAGTCTGTGCATCCAGACTGCCCTGCACCACACTCCTCCTCCTGCAGATATGCTCCAGAGAGCAGGATGAAGTCCATGCAGAAGTGCAGTGTGCTGGGTGGTTCTTGTCTTGCTGTTCACAGTGCCTGACAGGGGGTGGTGGGTGGGCAGCGTGTGGACCTGCAGTGCCACAGGCTGCAGCTGAAATGTAGGCACAGTCCCAAATGTTTTCCAAAGTCTTTGCAGGATGCCAGAAGCTCTGAAATCAAAGTGATTTAACATGTGTCCACAAACCCCCAAGCAGGGAATGCAGGCCCTTCCTTTCCAAACAGTACCTGTAGCTGCTTTGTGTTGTCCAAACACAGCCCACCTGTGGCTGCCTCACTGGCTTGACCAGCAATTTTAAGACCACAGGAACTAGCTCCTACCCTTAATATATTTCTTAAATAAATGCATCCTAGTTATTTTTTTTTTCAACCTATCCCCCCCAAAAAACATCCTTAGCAAAATATTTGTTGTCCACCTTCTTCCTCTGTGTGGACACCCAGAGGCTTCAAATAGGACAGACACTAAATAGATCAAGTTGCTGCAGCCCTTGCAGGTTCACAAATAGATCTGGTACCTGAGACCAGACCAGAGCTTTGGCCAGACAGTGGGCAGACAAGGTCTAGCTAAACATACCAGGCTCTGCTGCTATTTCTGTCCTGCTTCTCCCTTCTGGGTGTTGGTGAAGCTAAAAAAATCTCACTTCAAAGCCCAGTGGCTCAAAGGCTCTGGTCTTGCCAGGTTAAAAGTGGGTTGAAGTATATTGTCCAGGTTTCTTAACCAGTGGGAAAGGGCTTTGCAAAGTCCTGCTCAGGAGCCCCCAGTTCAACTGGGCTTGGTGGGTGAGACCCATAAAATGCTCCTGTAGTCTGGGCTGCTTCTGACTGGAAGGTGGAAGGAGAGGAGGAGGAAGGTGGAAGGAGAGGAGGAAGGTGGAAGGAGAGGAGGAAGGTGGAAGGAGAGGAGGAAGGTGGAAGGAGAGGAGGAGGAAGGGTCGTTTTTCTTGTGGCTGGGCTCACAGATAGATCTTCCTCCTTTTAGCTTTTTGCAGTGGGAATCAGCAGAAGACTCAGCTGTAACTCAGGTCACCCCCATCTGAGACTTCAGCTCTGTCTCATCATGCAGCTCTCAGTGTTTGACAATAAAAGGTTTATTTGCCTGTTTGTTATGACAACAGTGTTTGAATGTCTTTCCCCCATGGTGTAAATGTTTACTTGACTAAATATAAGCCCCTGTGTATCACAAAGGCTGCTGCTTTCTGCATCTAGAAGGGGTCTCAGCAGCTCTTCTGGTGCTAACTCCAGAGAATTAAGCTGCTGTTGGGGTTAGGATGGTGTTTCTTTAGTGCTGTCGTGTTAGTGTGGGTGATAGTTTCTACCTGCTTACCTCAGGGGTCTCTTTGTGGCAGCTTGTAGCATTTCAGGGTGCTGGGTTGGAGCAGAGAGCTGATGCTCATGCCCTGGTAGGAGCCGTGGAGCTGGCACTGGTTTGCTGCTCTTCTCCAGGGAATCATGTTAACCCATTCATCTCCTTGGACCAGCTGTGTCCAGGCCCTAAGCAGCTGTCTGCTGTCGTGCTGGGTGTGATCCCCTTTCCCTGTCATGTGAGATAAACTCTTTACCTGAGCCTGAGGACAGAGTATGATCCTGTTCTGGTTTTCAGTGTGGCAGCCAGGTAATAAATCTGGTAATAAATTAGCTGGTGAACTCCATGATCTCTTAAAGGTCCTTTCCAACCTAAACCACTCCATGATTTGATCCAGGTTATCTTTACAGTAGCTTGGTAGAAAGGGAAAGGCCAATGTAAAAGCTTTGCTCATCATGAAAACCTCAGGCTCTGTGGTGCATGTGGGGCAGAGCAGCATCCTATCCTAAACTGAGCCTCCCACCCAATGCCAGAGCATCTCTAGGGTTCAGTGCTCCTGCCTTCTCTCCCTCCCTCCTGTCCCCAGTGCCTTTCATTAGCTGCTTTGCATTGGCAGCCGTGAGGCCACTGCTGAAGCATTTCACAGCTTAGCAAAGGCCTCAGCTTTTGTCATTTATAATCTGCACTGTATTTGCTCCTGGACCCTAATCCTGAATTGCACTCTCATCCCTTACCCTTTTGTACTGCACAAACCCAGCACAAAAAGTGCTTGCAGCTCAATACAGCACAAAGTTCCCAGGGGACTGCTGTCCCCCATAGGCAAACCCCTCTTTGTCTTGCAGCATCTATTTCACCATGTTTATTTAACAGCTGGGACCTTGTTAGTGACTGAGGCACAGCTCCAGATGTTTAAATCCAAACAGATTCCACCCAGTCCTGTGCATGTGAAGAGAGAGCTGTCTAAAAAGGCAGGGGGAAAGACTTGGGAGCTGAGACTTCAGTGGAAGTGAGTGAAGGGTTTAAATGCAGGAGAGAAGATGCCTCTGGGATGAGCAAAGTCTCTATGGAAAGGTTTTGTGTTATGTTTGTAAGTGGAAAAAAAACCCCAAACCCAGTTTATTTCTTGTCTACGTTGCAGCCTTCTTGTCTTGGTGTTTGGGAAGCCAAGAAATCCAAGAGCTCTGGCCATGAGGGAGATGCACACAGCCATAGCTGCTCAGCCCCTCCTGCACCTGAGGTTCTCCTGGTTTCCTAGTGTCATCACTGAGCACAGGGGGGCTGTTTAAAGTGAGTGGTGAGCTGCTCTTCTAGAAAGCCCCTCTGAAATCCCAGCTGCTGTGGCTTGCTTTCAGCCAGGAGCCAGTGATTCAGACCCAGGGTAGTGTCTGCAAAGCAGCACTTGGGTTTCTAAGAAGGGGATCTCCTTCCCTGTATTGATGGCTGGGGCATCCTCAGGGCTGCTGCAGGAAGGAAGGGTATGGCTGAGGACACAGGCATGCTGTCCTGGGCATAATTGTTCTGCCAACACAAAACAGATGGCAAAAAGGTGAAAGAAAACGTTATGAAAGTTGTGTCGGTTTTTGCAATCAGATCCCAAGCCATGGGGAAGCATTTGGTTCAGAGACTGGAAACAAAAGCAGCTGAGGCTCATGTGAAAACTTTCCAAGCCAGGAATCCTTTTGTGAAAGCTCAAAAACAACCCCTTTCTTTTTTGCTGTCTCCAGGCAGGCCCCAGCTTTTCAGAAGCTGAGATTCATTGGTTTCGTAACGGAGCGCAGCGTGTTGGCTTGTGGTGGCCTTTTGTGTCTGGGACTGAAGAGCAGCAGCAGCAGGGCAGGTCCTGGGCATGGCTTTTGGAAAGGAAAGGAGCAGGGTATAGGGGAACATGGCCCAACCCTGACTGGTTTGATGCTTATTTTTTGTTCTCCTCACTTCTACGTGAATGGGTATTGTAGTGATGTTGGACGTCCCAAAAGAAGTTACACCTTCTCTTTGGGCAAACCCTGATGTGAAGCCCCTGCTGCAGAGGCTTTTCAGCTCAGAGCAGGTGAGATGAGGTTAGAATTGTCCTCCTTTCCCAGAAAGGGTGAAGAAGTGTGAGCCAGAGGTTGAAGGTAGCAGAAAAGGAGGTGGGGAAGCGAGTTTGCATGGCTGAACTCACACAGGGCACCGGTGGCACAACCAAGCAGAGGATCCCTTCAGCCTCAGACCACAGCTATTTTAGCTTCCACCTGATTTTTGTATCACAATACACAGTCAGTGCCTCCAGGGAAAAGCAGGGTGATGTGGACACTGGAGCACTGAATCCAGGAATAGATGTACTACACTTCCTCCCCTGCCCTCCATAGCAGCTTCATCTTGCTGGTTCTTCACACCTTTCAGGAGGCTTAACCCAAACAGGACAAAAATACCTTAGGAGTCCTTGCTACTTGTGTGCTTGCTCACTCCCTTCATGGAGTTTATGCCAGAGTAGATGTCTTTGATGCAAGTGAAGCTGCAGCTTGACACAGGAGGCAGTGGGGATGGAGCAGACCTGCAAGCTCCACACACAGGGATGTGTTGGCAGCGTGAGGAGAGCAGCAAGCAAAGGCAAGAGCTGGTTCAACCTCAACTATGTGGGTGAGATCGTTGCATAAGCAAAGGAGAGGTTGGAGATCCAGGTCTGAGCTGTACTAGTAGCTGAATTCTAAGACTTGGAGTCCAGGGGGAGGAAAAAAATCCCAGAAAAGGGCTGGCACACACTTCTCCACAGCTCTTGGCCTAAATAGGTGGTGATTGCACAAGGCTAGCAGAGAAGGGGAGGATGCATGAGCCATGGGAGTTAACTCTTTCTGGGCTTGCTCTCCCCTCTTGCTTTGTGGGTAAAAGTCCTCAGCAGCATTTTTTTTCTCCTTGCATTGAGGAAGCTGTGGGTTTGTGCTTGGTTTTCTGCCTCCCTGCTGTGATCCTTAGCCTGAGCAAGCTGTGTCCCATTGGCTTTGGGCCTCTTTTCTTCCTTGCAACATGGGGTGCAGCCAAGCCAGTTTTATTTCCTAGCAGTAGCATTGCTCTTTAGTGAACAGCTGCTTGGCTCCCAAAATATTCTTGAAGGCTCTACATTATGGCCATTGATCACTGAAGGTGGGAGCTTGGCAGATGTGCATTCAGCTTCCAAGTTGGTTTCAGATACCTCAGGGACCCATCAGAGCATTTCCCAGGTCTACCCTGGAGCTGTGAGTAAAAGAATATGGAGACTAAGTAAAGCTCTTGAAGATGAGGTTTCCTTGTTGACACAACAGCTTGTTGTGGGTGTTTGTCTCCACGTGTACATAAAGGATGGAGAGGGTGATTTTAAGAACATCTGCTTTAGCTATTAAGTGTTGTTTGCCCTTGATTTTTATGTGGAGTCTGTTTTCCCCATTAGCACAGCTGCTCTACACGTTGGTGTTGGAAGATAAAATACAACTCTGCCTGTATTTGCATCATCAAACCCTCCCAGTGTGACAGAGACTCTGTCCTGAAGGGAAACCATTCCAATCTGCTGAGAGTTATCAGGAGAAAGCTCTTAGCAATCCTTCCTCCTTGTGAAACCTGCAGCATCCTTATTTTGAGCCTTTGTTCTTTCACCTGCCAACATTAAGCTGAGCTCTGCAGCACTTTGAATTCTTCTTGGGCTGTTTGCTCTTTGGCCAGACTCAGTGCAGACCCTTTGGTTGCTCTATCAAGAGTTCTCTGCTCCAAACTTACTCTGTGGGAGCAGAAAGGGGGATGGATGTGGATTGGTTTTGCTCTCAGGTCATTGAGTGCTGGGCTGCTGGAGAGCTATCTGAAGACTGAAACACCCTCAAGGGAATGGAATGATGGTTGTTTCTTGCTAGTTTGCTCCCTTTTTTAAAGACAGTGGAGTAGAATCTGGATGGAGGCCTGTGACTAGTGGTGTTCCCCAGGGCTCAGTGTTGGGTCCAGTCCTGTTTAATATCTTCATTGACGACCTTGATGAGGGAACAGCACCCACCCTCAGCAAGTACTCGATGATACAAAGCTGGGAGGGGTGGCTGACACCTAGGACACTGCACTGCCACCCAGAGAGACCTGGCCAGGCTGGAGAGCTGGGCAGGGAGAGACCAGATGGGGCTCAACAAGAGCAAGGGGAGAGTCTGGCACCTGGGGAGGAATAACTGCTGGAATCAGGACAGGCTGGGGGGGACCTGCTGGAGAGGAGCTCTGTGGAGAAGGACCTGGGGGTGCTGGGGGGTGACAGGGTGGCCATGAGCCAGCAGTGTGCCCTGGGGCTGAGAGAGACAAGGGGATCCTGGGGGGCATCAGGAGGAGTGTGGGCAGCAGGTCACAGGAGGGGATCCTCCCCCTCTGCTCTGCCCTGGGCAGGCCCCACCTGGAGTGTTGTGTCCAGTGCTGGGCTCCCTGGGATCAAACAGCCAGGGATCTCCTGGAGAGAGCCCAGAGGAGGGACACAGAGATGCTGAAGGGCCTGGAGCATCTCCCCTGGGAGGAAAGGCTGGGTGAGCTGGGGCTGTTCAGCCTGGAGAGAAGCAGACTCAGGGGGGACCTTATTAATGTCTATCAATATCTGAAGGATGGGATGCAGGGGGAATGGGCAGCCCCTTCTCAGTGTCTGTGGGGACAGGACAAGGGGCAATGGCTGCAAGTTGGAGCACAGGGAGTTCCACAGCAACCTGGGGCAGAACTTTTCCCCAGTGAGGGTGAGGGAGCCCTGGGACAGGCTGCCCAGGGGGGTGGTGGAGTCTCCTTCTCTGGAGATATTCAAGTCTCATCTGGACACCTATCTATGTGATATGAGATAGGGAGCTGCTTTGGCAGGGGGGTTGGACCCCATGATCTCTTGAGGTCCCTTCCAACCCCTGTGATTCTGTGATTCTGTGACAGAGTTCCAAGTCAGAGCAGGGTTTCTTTTTCTGTGTATGACAGCATCTCTTGGGGGACACACACAGACATATAGTGGGACCTTTGTACTGGAGCCTGCAGAGCCTGAGGTACCATGCTGGCTCTGGCAGTGGGGTGTTTGTTTTTCAAGTCCAAGGGCAAGCCATTCAAGTTGGCATCTCATCTTTTCACTCTGTGATATGACCTGCAAGGACAAGTCAAAAAGTGCTGCCCAGACACGCAGCCTGGAGGTGGGAAATGCAGGTCTCCAGACTGGGGCATGAGTACCACCCCAGGATCCTATGGGGATCCCAGCATCTCCAGCCTTGTGCTGGTCAGAGCCCTGTTGGAAACAGATGTAGCAACTTGTTTTTATTTGCTAAGCTGCTGAACTAATGACAAAAATAACAGCATTCCTGAGCTCTTTCTTTCAAGAGGTTTTATTTTTTGCAGCTTTTGGAGTTCTCTTGCCCTTTTTTTTGTGGCTCAGATGGCTGGTTTCTTTCTCTGCCTGTTGCTCTGATATGATAAATCCTGGTAAGAGATTCTTGGCTCCAGCCAGGGGTTTTGAGCATCAAAACATACCCTCTGCCTTGGAAAGTGTGTGAGATGCTGATGCTCAGAAGCTGCAGGGAAGGATTGCTGTGTGTTTCCCTGCTGAGATGCTCTTTCCTCAGCATCTCATCTCTTGCTGGGCTGGTAGAGCAGGAAGGAGTTAAAAAAAGCCAAACCCAAATGAGCTTGATCACAACACCAGTGCTTTAGTGCCAGAGGTTTAGCTGATGGTCTCTGCTGCAGGAGGGATCTTCATGTGCTTAGAGCTGGGACCTCATGATGCTTGGCTGTGATTTCCTGCCCCTTCTGGGCTTTGGAGAAGCAGTTTGCTTTATTTCTCAGCCTGCAAAAGTAGGCTGAGGGGCTGCTTTCTCCCATCCTTCAACTGCTCTGTTTGCTTTGGAGGCTTTTCAGGCTTGCCACCACCTTCCATCCCTGTGCAGAGCTCTGATGGTGCAGTAGGGTGATGCATTGAGGGTGACTAATAGGTGCAACGTGGGAACAACGATCCTGCCTCGTGGTGGAAGCATCAGGCAGATGTTTAACATCTGGAATAGCATACTCTGACTCAACCAGGGCTAGTGACTGCTGATGCACAGCTTCCTTGCAAAGCACAGGCATCTCCAACACATTAAATCACTCTCCCCCTTCCCAAAAAGCATCTCTTCTCCCCTGTGCCCAGGGCTGGCTGTGACCTCCAGCCTGGGGAGATTCCAGTGAGATGGGAATGGCTGTCAAGTGAAAACCACAGGTGGGTTTTAGCACCTTGCTGATGTCAGGGCTAGTTGAGGGGGGAAAATGTTCCATCTCAGTGACTTTAACATGCAGGAGGGCTGGGACTGACGTAACTGCATGTAGTGAACATACTTGGGGCTTTATATAGGGTGGCTATATCCTGCAGTCACAGACAGAAAGCCTCCCTTTGGCTGGCTCACCCACTTTCTCAGCTGTCAATGCAAATTTCCTCCTCAGTTCCTCTTTTCATGTGCTTTTCTAGTGCAACTTGAAGCTTTGGCTCTCAGTCCCTTGGGTTAATCCTTTTAATGGGCTTTTATTAAAAACACTTGCAGATCCTCAGCAGTCAAAGGTATTTTTCAACTGGATTTAAGGCTTTGATTGCCTCTTGTTTCCTGGGCAAGACACTAAGGCAAGGTAGAGAAACAAGGTGTGCTCTCAGGGCAGCCCTGGCCTGTAGCTCCAGGTAAACATGCTTTCTCCATCAAGGGAAGAGCTGGAAACGTTTCATAAACAGCACCAGGGGAGAAGTGAGTTGCAGGCACTGGAAACCAGCCTGAGGAGGCTTTTGGGGCTTCTCTGCCAGCACGTAGTCAAAGGCTGTGCAGTATTTCAAGAGAACCTGCCAAATGCAGGAGAAGCTCTTTGTATTGCAAATGGATTTCCCAGGCTGTGCAGGAGGTGTGCAGGTTTCCTCTCACACCAGAGCCTTGGTTTGAGCGCCTCAAAGTGTCTCAGATGTAAGAAACTTGGATGTTGGTGGGTTTTTTTCCTTCTTGAGGGTCTACAAGAGCTTTTCAGACTCAAAGCCCAAACTGTAAACCCCAAGTAGCACTATCCTGCTGGGTAAAAATCACAAGGTCCTGTTTTCCAGGGATACTGGGGATCTCATGGATGCTCCAACTGAGTTACTGGAGGGCTGAATTCCTGCAGCTGCAGGTGAAAGGAGGAATCAGTGATCTGTTTTGCTGGGAAACTAGGTGGTAAATGTAGATAATTAAAAAAAAAGTGGGGGAAGAAAAGGGGCAGGGAGAGGGGAAGCCTTAAGAGACTCATCCCAAAGTGGTACAGGCACAGCAGCAGCAGAGCTGTGCTGGAGGAGCTGCCTGTGCCTTTCCCAGCCCCAGCAGACTCTCCCTGCAGTTGGTGTCTGTTAGTTGCATCAGTGTCAGTTCAGCATCTGGAGAATGGATGCGCCACGTGGACCCTGCCCATCCTCCTGCCATCTCCAGGACTCTGGTACCTGTGGTGCTGCTGATCAGTGTGCAGCAGCCTGGGTCTCTTTAATGCTCTGGGCATTTATTTTTCCCCCCCAAGTGATTGGATTTGAGGCAGGGGAGGGGAGGATTCCTCAGTTCTGATGTAACTGTTAGCAGAACCACGTGGGTTTATACATTTCTGACAAGAAAAGGTCTCCTGGAAGCAAGTTCTCAAATTTTCAGTAGCTCTTTTGTAATTGCTTGCCACAGTGGATATTTTCCAGTCAGCCTTTGCTTTGGGTCCTCCCTGCAAGGTTTGTTTGTGCAGTGTCCTCACGTAGGCTCCAACTGGGAAACCCATCCAACCTTCATGACTCATCTGCTGTCCCAAGGAACACTTCAGCTGCAGGAGGAACCCAGCTCAGGGAAGCAGTGAAGCACGTTGGGATCCCAGCTTTCAGAGGTGGGGGAAGGGATGCCCAGGGCCTTGGTGAGAGCCCCCCACATCCTTCTCTGCCCTGGCTCCCACCTCCTTGCACCCTGCCAGCGTTACAGTGGGCCTAGCAAGGCTGAGCTCTGTGCAGTTCCATAGTAGCTGAGGCTAAGCAGAGGTCGCTGTGCTTCTGCAACAAGGACTTCAATCATAGAATCAGAGACTGGTCTGGGTTGGAAGGGACCCCAAGGATCACAGAGCTCCAACCCCCCTGCCACAGGCAGGGCCACCAACCTCCAGGCCTGGAGCTACACAAGGTTGCCCAGGGCCCCAGCCAACCTGGCCTTGAACACCCCCAGGGATGGGGCACCCACCCCCTCTCTGGGCAGCCTGTTCCAGCCCCTCACCACTCTCTCTGCAAAGAACTTCCCCCTAATATATAATCTAACCCTTCCTTCCTTTAGGTTTAATCCATCCCCCTTGTCCTGCCATTATCTGCTCTTTTAAAAAGTTGAATCCCCTCCTGCTTATCAGCTCCCTTCAGGGACTGGCAGGCTGCAGTGAGGTCCCCCCACAGCCTTCTCTTCTCCAGGCTGACCCAGCCCAGCTCCCTCAGCCTCTCTCTGTAGGGCAGCTGCTCCAGCCCTCTGAGCATCTCCGTGGCCCTCAATGAACTGAAGTAACAAAGGAGGTCTGTTACACAGCTACTTGTAAAAGAATGCTTTTTATTTTTATTTTTAATGAGAAAAAAGCCTCCTGTTTCACAGGCTGGATTTGCACAAGGTGGCAAGGTTGGTTTCCTTCCCTGTCACATCTTCCCCTAAACAGCTTTTCCTTTCTGCCTCCTTCTGCTCAGCCATAACCCTGACTAGAACTGAGCTTGGTTTCCCACCTCAAAGCTCCACGATGGGTTTCCTCCCTAAGCCAGTACCATTCCTGTTGCTTTTCTTCTTCCAGAACATGAACATCCAGGTGGAGGACATAAGGATCCGTGCCATCCTGGCCACCTACCGCAAGCGGGTGCCCGTCACCGAGGGTTACGTGGAGGTGAAAGACCAAGGCACCTGGAAGCAGATCTGTGACAAGCACTGGACCATGAAGAATTCCCGAGTTGTCTGTGGCATGTTTGGATTCCCAAGTGAGAGGAAATACAACACCAACGTCTACAAGTAAGAGCAGAGCTTTGTGTGAGGCACAAGCAGCGTGTTTCTCTGAACACTTGGGGCCTTGTTCACAAATGCAAATTGGTCAAAGGACACTGGAGACCTTGAGGTAGCAAAACCTTCAACTGCTTCATTCCTTCAGATCAGATTTTCCTTCTGTGTAAATATTTGAAATGTCAAGCATTTCCCTGGGCAGTCGTTTGATCTCCCCCTGCTGACTGGAGACCTAGGACAGGATCAGCTGCTGTGTTGGATAGGTCCTGTGGTAGGTGATGTGCATGCTCAGCCCAAGAAAGTTTGGGGTTTTTTTCACAGAATCATAGAATGGTCTGGGTTGGAAAGGAACCCCAAGGATCACAGAGCTCCAACCCCCCTGCCACAGGCAGGGCCACCAACCTCCAGGCCTGGAGCTACACAAGGTTGCCCAGGGCACCAGCCAACCTGGCCTTGAACACCCCCAGGGATGGGGCACCCACCCCCTCTCTGGGCAGCCTGTTCCAGCCCCTCCCCACTCTCTCTGTAAAAAACTTCCCCCTAATGTCTAATCTAACCCTTCCCTCCTTTAGTTTTAATCCATCCCCCTTGTCCTGCCATTGTCTATCCTTTTAACAAGCTGATTCCCCTCCTGTTCCTCTGCTCCCTTCAGGGACTGGCAGGCTGCAGTGAGGTCCCCCCGCAGCCTTCTCTTCTCCAGGCTGACCCAGCCCAGCTCCCTCAGCCTCTCTCTGTAGGGCAGCTGCTCCAGCCCTCTGAGCATCTCCCCGGCTCCTCTGACCCCTCTCCAACAGCCCCACATCTCTCTTGTGTTGGGCCCCAGCTCTGGACACAGGACTCCAGCTGGGGCCTCCCCAGGGCAGAGCAGAGAGGGACAATCCCCTCCCTGTCCCTGCTGCCACCCCTCTGCTGATGGAGCCCAGGATCCCATTGGCCTTGTGAGCTGCCAGAGCCACTGCTGGCTCATGTTAAGTCTCTCATCCACCACAATCCCCAAGTCCTTCTCAGCAGGGCTGCTCTCAAGAAGCTCTTCTCCCAGTCTGTATCCCTGTCTGGGATTCTTCCAGCTTCTTTCCAGCTATAGCAGAGTCATTTCCTTCCCCAGTGATAGGTTTAGGTGCTGCCTTCTGTGCAGAGGATGGATGTGGGCAAAGTAACCACACGCTGTGGTGGTAAAGCTGTAGCTGTGAGCAGATCTAACTGTGTATCCCAGTGCAGAAAGCCACCAGTAGGATCAGAGCCTGTGTGTGCTGAAAGCTCCAGCCAAGGAGTCTTGGGATAAAACAGGCCTTTGCTGTGCTTTATTGCCCAGGTTCCTCTGTCCCACTGCTGCATGCAATTCCTGGTCTCACGCCTCTCATGACACATTGAGCCACGTTTACCCATCTCTCTGGTAAACAGAGGCTCAGCAGCTGTGGGTGACCAGCTGCCAGACCCCCTGCAAAGCAGCAGGCTGCCCAGGGGAATATTTCCCAGCACATCTCTTACTAACCCCAGTTCAGCTCTCTTGGCACTGGCAATTCCTCAGGGTCCCAGGCTGGAATTGCTGCCAGCCATCTCCATCCATATGACTTGCTCTGTCCATTACAGCCTGCCCTGAGCTGAGCGCTGAGCTCAACTCATCAGCAGCCCATCCATGCTGCTCCTCCCAAGGTCGCTTCTTCCCATGAGGTGATGCTCATGGAAGGATGCAGTGTGAGGCAGTTGTGATTCAGTGCTGCTTTTCCTTCCTAAAATTGTAGATTGCTTTAAAATGAGGGAGGGAGAAACAGTGGTCCATAGGGAGAGCGCTGTATCTTCCAGAGCTGGGCTTAGGCTGTGTATCCTGTTGCTTGAAAGCCAGCAGCTAGCTCTGGTCTCTTTTGTTGTCTTCAACATGCATTTTGTCACCAGCCTTCATCGTAGACGTGGTTCTTCCTACACTGTTCCCTAGAAATAACACCCCAAAGCAGATGCAGAAGAGTCTAAATGAAATTCTATCTTGTTTCTTCCCTACGCTGTGACCTGCAGAGTGGGAAAGTAGAAACTGGTCAAGGGGAGAAGTGAGTTCTCCAGGCAGGAGTTGTGGTTTTCCTGCCTGCTCCTTCTGGCCTGTGTGATTGCTATTTCTGAAAGCTCCCCCAGGAACCAGCTGGCCACGTTTCATTCCTTTCATTAGCAAGATCACCATCAATTGAAGAGGTCCTTGGGTTGGAATAGAGTAAAGCCACACAGCAGCACAAAGAATATAAAATAACCCAAGTGGAGTTCTGCTTTCAGGCTTCCCAGGGAGATGAGCAGTGAACTAATGATTGCTACCAGGCTCTCTTCTATTCTGCCCTGGATACCAGGGAGAGGAGCGTTTGCTCCCATCTTCGCAGCGTGTCTCCAGCAGACTCAGCTCTGAGGTTTCCATCCCCTGCACTGGAGCAGGAGGGCAGCATAAATTACCTCTTGTAAGACAACAGAGACTTTTCCTGCTTCTCAGCCACGGTGTTTCCAAGAAAAGCATTCACTTTAGCAGCTGGAGCCATCTGCCTTAAATAAAAGAGTGCTTGGTAATTGTCCTGTCCACGTAGAGATGGAAAAACTGAGGCACAGTTGTTCAGCATCATATTCTGCAATGTTAAAAATCCCATTCTCCAGAGCTGGGGTTGGGAATACACAGTGCTTACAGCCCCCAGGCTGCTGTGCCCAAGCAGATGGATTGCTCCAGGAGCTTCACAGCCCTGATACCTCCCTGCTCTTTGCTTGTTTCCAGCGAGTGGTGGCGGCTTGCTGGGCTCCTGCACCCTCAGAAGGACAGTTTGGAAAGTATGCTGAGTATTAGCCCAGGTTGGAAGGAGATGGGATGTCATTTTACTGGAGGGAAGAGACTTGGAAAACCTTGTCATCTAGAGTTTTCCTTGCTTAGCATGGTTTAAAAAGCTGCCTTAGTTCTTGGGGTATTTGCCTTTGTGCTACCAGCAGCTGCGTCTCCGGTGTTGCTGGGGAGGGAGATCTCCCAGTTGGGGAGGGAGATCTCCCAGTTTGGGGGGGAAACCTCCCAGTTGTGGGGGGGAACCTCCGAGTGCTGGGTTGGGAATGTCACAAGGGATCTGAGCTTTATGAGATCAAGGTACTGGCACAGTGACCGCTGTGATCTGCTCTCTGCTTTGTCCCACACACCTTCTGGTTGCGTTGTGTCTTGCAGAGGGAAGAGCTCATCTCTGGCCAGTGGCTTGAATTAAACCCTCTCTCCATGCGAGTGTGAGGCCTGAGAATTGCTTTTCTCATTCCTTGAGCTTTGCTCTCCCTCATTCCTAAATACTCTTCTCCCAAGAGCAGATCCTTCCCTGCTCCTGTTCCACAGCCTGGAGACAGGCTGGAATTAGGTTTCTGTCCCCCTCCCACATCCCCACCAGTCCCACTACGGTTTCCATGCTGAGCTAGCTGATACCCTGCTCTGCTTCTGCACAATGGTGGGAGGTGAAATGATTTGCAGATGGATCTTGCTTGAAAGAAAACAACTTAGTTCATTGTTGTCCCAGTGCCAGGGTTTTATTCCTGAATGTAACTGCGACTCTGCCGCTGACAACACGATTTATGTTAGGAAATGAAACAAATCTCAATGTTGTTTCCATGTCCTTGTTCATTCTTCAAAGTGATTTTATATAAGCACCACTTGTTAATTCCTCCTCCCAAGTCCTGCTCTGCTGGAGAAAGCGTTTTGCTGATGGGGAGAGTAGAAGTTTGTGAGTGGAGATGCTGAAGGCAGGGAGCAGGACCTGATGCCTTACAGCTTTGGATGTAGGAGTTCAGCAGCTCCAGGTTCTTTTGCTCAATGTTGGGCCAAACAGCATCTCCCAGTTTAACCAGTCTGCTTGTAGCATTATCAGTCCAGTTGGATGTGTAGGGCAGTTAATCGCTTCTATGCTTGTAGTAGAAATCATCATGGTTTGGGTTTTAGTAGGAGGTGGCAGGGCTGGCTTCTCTTCTGCCTCCCTGGGGCTGAAGGCAGCAAACTTCAGCAAGCACTTGATGAATTTGAGTGTAGACACAACTCCTAGCACCAGAAACATACACTCACATGTCTGAAGAGGAGTTCACCACCTTCCATTCATTACCAGTGAATTTTCCCAGCATGTCTGTGAGTAATGAGTTGTCTTCTGCTCTCCTCAAGCCCCCTCTCTCATCCTCACACAGCAAGGCTGCTTTAACTAAACCTTCAGCCCCTTCCCACAGCCCTTGGGCTTAACCTGTGTCTTTGCTAAAAGCTGCTGTGCCAAAGGGCCACCTCCCCTCACCAGTATTAATGGGTTGGACTCCAACTTGATGTACAATTGGCTAAACTCTCACAGCAGGAGTGTTCAATCACACCTCTGATCAGAGCAGAATTGCCCTTGGTTTGCCAGCAAGAGGTGGGTTGCACCCTTCTCATGTTAAAAACTAAGTAGCAGGAACATCCAGGCTTTCTATCTGTAAAATTAATCTATATTCTATTTTTTAAATAGATCTATCTATCTATCTGTTTGGTGTGGGGAAGGGAGGTGGGGCTTTCTCTGGCTATTGCTCCCCAGCCTACCAAGGGCTGTTAATACCAACCAGATGTTGATGCCTCATGAAATTTCCAGGATGAGGTCATTGTTTGCTGTTACAAGGCATCCCCATAATTACTTCCCAGAGACAGGCAGTGTTTCTTGTCTGCTCTGGAGTTCAGGGAGCTCTCTGCACATGTCTGGGGAGGGTTCTCAGTGAAAACTCTCCTTTGGGTTCTTGCTCCTGAGCACACAGGCTCAGAGGGTGGTGGGGCAGCGCTGGCTCATGTCTGCAGAGTGTGGAGCAGCCCCTATGAACATGGGTGGCTCTGGGTGCTCTGCAGTGGGTAACATGTGCCTGGATCTGCCCTGGTGCTCTGTAGTCTGATGGAGTTGTTAACCTCCAGAAATCCAAAGGCTTTTGTGGCTTTTTGAGGCATCCTGGGTGGTTTGTTTAAAAGGAAAAAAAATCTTCAAGGTTTAGCCCAAACTGACCCAGATACTCTAGCTGAGAAGTGCCTGGTGCTTTCTTTCTGCCTGCATCCTTACAGAGTCATAGAATCCCAGACTGGTCTGGGTTGGAAGGGACCCCAAGGGTCACAGAGCTCCAACCCCCTGCCAGAGGCAGGGACACCAACTTCCAGGCCTGGAGCTGCACAAGATTGCTTTTATTTTTTGTTATTCTTTAACTTTTTATTCCACCTTCCTATTTCCCATCTATTTTTTACTGACTCAGGGTCCCTGACAGCTCTGGCTTCTCAGCCAGAGTTCTACCCCCAGCACAGGCAGGGTTGTTGACCTCAGTCCTGCCTCATCCTCCATCCTTTCCAGCGCAGCATTTACTCCCCATCACAAGATGTAATTGCATCTCTATCTCCAGCCTGGCTGCATTTAGCCCTAACCTCAACCCAGAGGAGTTTGTTTCCAGAAAGGATTAGTCAGTGGCTGCAAGCCATATGAGCCTAGACAACTGCTGAGCTTGTCAGCAAGGCTTAGTGAGCAGTAGAGCATGAGATAGTCCCCTGGAGCATCTGAGAGCGTGCAAATTAGTCCATGTGGGACCACCAAAGGGCATGGACTGGGAAAACCTTGACCCATCCAGTTTAGTTTTGAGCCAAGGACCTCTGAGAGACTCTTTGTCCCTTTAGCAGATCCTGTCCAGGCTCACTATCCTGCAAGAACATGCTGGACTTAATGGGAGATGCTGCTCTTTCTCCCATGAAGTTCCACCCACCCAGCTGTGCCATATCTCCCAGCTAATCCTTGGATGCCCAGGGCTGCATGGAAGCTAGTTGTGGAATAAGGAGCAGCAAAGGGATTTCACAGAGCCACATCAAGATCACAGCAGGGTGTTGGCTCCTCTGCATCTTCACTTTTTAACTGAACTTCTAGCATCTCCCATTTGATGCTCACCTGAGCTGTATCTCTGTTTCAGGCACTGCTTTAGCCCTGATACAGCCCTCTGAGTGCCTTACAACACAGTTCAGATGAAGCCAGGTTACTCTCCTAGCTTATCACACCTACCCCTTCCCCCCCAGGAATCCCTGGAGCAGCTCCAGGTGAGCGCTGCAGTTTGGGATGAAGCAGCAGAAACCTCTGCCAACCTCCTCTGCCGTGAACATGTCATCAGGGGAATGGCTCTTGCTCTCAGAAATTGCTTTCAGGCTCTCAGCTGTTAACACCACAGCTTTGAGAGCAGCTGGAGAGTCAGGGCTTTTTCCCAGCCTGCCATCTTCTCACAGCTGACGGGTGAGAAAGCAGAGAGAGCAGCTCCTTTACAGGGAGGTCTTTGGTGGGGGGGCTTCTTGAGATGACCTGGTTATTCCCAGGTGATGCCTTAACAGAGAGTTGTTGTGTGTGTGAATGGAGCAGCCTTCAAATAACACTCTCCAGTCCTGGGTTTATTTCAGGGTGGTGTTTTTCCCCAGTGTAGCTACCTAAGTGTGGGGTTTTTTAATAGATTCATAGAATCCCAGGGGTTGGAAGGGACCTCAAGAGCTCATCGGGTCCAACCCCCTGCCAAAGCAGCTCCCCAGCTCATAGAATCATGGAATCATAGGGGTTGGGATTCCTAACTTTTATTTCCCTGTTCTCTTCTACTCCCTTCAGGATGTTTGCCAGCAGAAGGAAGCAGCATTACTGGGCTTACTCCATGGACTGCAGTGGGAACGAGGCCCACGTCTCCAGTTGCAAACTGGGCAACCACCTCAACGTGGATGCAGAGAAGAATGCCACGTGTGAGAACGGCATGCCTGCAGTAGTCAGCTGTGTTCCTGGCCGTGCCTTTGCCCCCAGCAGCCACAGTGGCTTCCGAAAAGCCTTCAGGCAAGAGGTGAGCAAAGGAGCAAGCACAACCCCTCAAGTAGGAAAAGCCTGGGAGGAACAATTCACCACGTTACCAGCTGTAGGGAGCAAACATGTACATGCCTGTAGCCACAACCCAGCCTGTTGTACAAGCATCCCCTCTCCATATTCCTTCCTCACAAGCCCAGCTGAGTTTGTCCTCACCAGTACATGGTTCCTTACCTCTGTCTGCAGGCACAGAAGGGCTGGGAGCCTGGCTCACTGCTGTGGCTGGCAGGGCTGGGAGCAAGGAGTAAGAAAATACACTTGTCACGTTTCTGTTTGAGCTGCTCCTTTCGAGCCAATTGAACGGGTGCCCAGGTGCTGCCAGGCTTTGCTGTTTCACACTCACTTAAATACCACTGGGCTGTTTCTCCAGTGGAAGTACAAGGGTAGTAAGCTGGTGTTTCCACTACCCCTGTATCTTCTGCAAGGAAATTCCCTGAGCCTGGGAAAACATGGCCTGCAGGAAGGGTTGAGAGAGCTGTGTTTGTTTAGTCTAGCAAGGAGAGGGCTGAGTGTAGTGTAAAAATTCCAAAATATGCAAAAGGTATTGTAAAATGACCCTGGAGTCGGTTGTTCTTGGTGGCAGTGGGGTGACTGAATGCCAAAGAACAGCTTACCTTGCAGCAGACCTGGGTTAGGTTGATGCTACTGGTGGTTTTCCAGCTGTAAGGTATGTGCAGCCTGAGGATGCAGCAGTGATCTCAGGGCCTGGAGGCCTGAGGGTGGTTTTGCAGAGTGTTAGGTGCTGTGGCTGCAGCCCCCAGCCCTAGACCTTAGTGACTTGAGGAGGGGGCTCTCTCTTAGCACCCAAGAAGACCCCAGACCACAGCTGCAGATGGGAGCAGCGTGGTCCTGTCCATGGTTGGAAGCCCGATTGCTTCTCTGCACAAGAGATCCTGCTTGCAGGATCTAGGCCTCAAAGGTGAAAGGTCTTGTAAATCATTACTAATCTTCTGAGCCATGCACACTGCCAAGTAATTCCTTAAGCCTTTGTGTAGGCTTTGGATGTCCTTCGTGTGACCCCAGCCTGGAGAACAGAACATGCTTCCAGTTCTAAAAGCTAAGGGCTTTTTTGGTCTTAGGCTTTGTTCTTGTACCTAAGGCTGGGCTCCCACCACAACCAGGCATCTCTTGGGTGGAGCAGGAATCAGCTGGGCTCTGCTTGGTGCTGGGGAAAGCTATTAAGTGACATGTAGTTGGTGACTGACAGAAATAGAAGGCTAGAAATTAATGGAAGCAGACCTGGACCTGCCACTCAGCTGTGTATCTCTGGCTGTGATCTGCCAGATGGCTTGTTCCACTAGTAACTGCAGCAGACAGATAAGTTGTACATCACTTGAGGTCCAGCTTGGTGGTCTCTGTTAACCCAGCTGGAGATCTGTCCAGCAAAGGACTCCATCCAGCAGCAGACCCACAGGCAGCAAGAGGATGAGAGCAGCATGCCTCTGGCTTGTGTGCTTCTCAAGGCTCTGGAGAGATGTGGTGTGACAGCTGGGTGGTGGCATGACCAGGGGACAGAAATACATGTAGAAGGCTCCTAAAACCCAGCACTAAACCTGCAGAGAACTAGGATGTCTCTCTTTATTCTCTGCCCACTTAGAGGGATGTGAGAAGCATGTCTATGCATAGCACCTGATAAAGATGCCCTTTCATCCTGCCCTTCTGGCCCTTTGTAGTACTTGGTGGTTGGGTTAAGGTGCCTCAGGGTAAGGTGTTTTGGGCTGTAACTTACCTGCAGCCACACTGTTGGAAAGAAGAGCTATAAAGGAGAGATGCTGCTTTGCCCCCAGGCCGTGGTAACACCATTCTGTCTGTCTTCCAGCAACCACTGGTGAGGCTGAAAGGAGGAGCCAACACTGGGGAAGGACGGGTTGAAGTGCTGAAGAACGGGGAGTGGGGAACAGTTTGTGATGATAACTGGAACCTGGTGTCAGCCAGCGTGGTCTGCAGAGAGCTGGGCTTTGGGAGTGCCAAGGAAGCCATAACAGGAGCAAGGCTGGGGCAAGGTAAGAGCAGGGAGAGCTTCAGGGACCATTTGTGCCTGGTCCACCTCAGAGAACCCTTTCATCCTTCAGGGTAGAGCGTGTTTTTACTGGGATGTTTGGTTTGAGGACCAGGAATTCATTCTCTACCCTTAATAAGCCTCTTAAGTCCAGGAGCTTGAGGCTGATCTGGAATATGTGACTTAAGAAGATCCTCAAGATTCCTTGAAAGAAGTCTGGTGATGAGGAGTTGAACCTTTCCCTCAGACAGCTGTTCCAGTAATTACTTCTTCACTATCACATCCATGGCTCTCAACTTCTCTTTACAAGCTCTCCAGATTCATGTCATGGTGCAATGAGTTACTAGAAGGTTCCTGGCAAAAATGGGTCCTGGATCTAGACTTCAAACACTCTCCAATTTAAGACCAGAACATTAATTTAGCTCATTATAAATAGAAGGGCATTTAGGCAGTTCAGAGCCAGGTTTGGGTTTGGATTTCCTGTATTTGGAAGTTGGTTTAAATCCCAAACTGTGGTAAACAGTAACTCAGAGCCTAACACACACCCTCTCAAACCACCTTTGGATTCACATGCCTTGCTCCCATCGTGTAAACCCAAAGGAAGCAACACCAAACCAACCCCTTTATTGTGAGACTAGATGAATGGGGGGAAAATTTCTTGGAGAAAAGGGGAGGAAAAGTAACACAACACCTGGAAAGCATAGTGGTGATGTCCAGAATCTGGAAAAGCTTTAAAATGGGATCTGTCTGTTGGATTTGCTAAAAAACAAATACAAAAATCTTGTGGTGGGGTGCAGGGAGCTGCTGATGTGCTCAGCTGCATCTAGGAAACCAGCAGCATCAGGATGAGGGATGAAGCAGCTTCCACATGAGGGAGGAGAACACGTTGTTCCCTGCTGTCTGCTGCAGTCTGGCAGCTCTGAGCAGCAGCTGCTGATTCCCACACGTTTGCCTTTCTTTTAACCTTTACCACTGGTGATCCATCAGTGCACCCTGTCAGAACTGTCCTCAGGGGGTTACAGCAGCCAGATCATCCCTCTGGGGTGGGAAGAGCAGCTCCCTTGGCCCCACGTCCCCTCTGTGCTCCTCCTGTGCAGGGCAGCCTCACAGCTGCCAGTGTCCCTGTTGCTTTGTTCCTCTCAGTGAGTTTGGCTGTTCAGAGATGCTGATTCCAAGGACCAATCTAGGTGGCCATGTAGGAGATGTACCTTCTCAGGGTTAAACATGTAAAGGTGGGCTACCTGTTAAACCAGGGGGCAGTGTCTAGGAGGCTTGGTTAAGACAGGGACCTGTTGAGATGAGTGTCTACTATGTTCAGGGCACAGAGAAGATTGAGTATTCTCCCTTTATAGACGGGCAGCTGAGACCTGGACTAAATAATTTGCCCTTATTCACACAAAAATTGCCTGTCAGGAAGATGCTGAGGAAGATCCTCAGTGTGTTGCCCACTGCAGTGTCCTTGGAGGGAGAACATGAAACCTCAAGCAGTAGGTGAATGTATATGGTGAATGTATATGTTGGGTGTACAGTCCTAATCCTGTTCTTATGCTAAAGGGAATGGCATAAAGGGAGGAAAGAAGCATTTCTATCACCATATTGCAGCATGTACAGCACCACAGTTTGGCTACATTTCAGTGCCTGGGACAGCAGCACTTCTTCCCTCCACATATTGTCAAAGAATTTCCCTGAGAAGATCAAATGCACCAGGGAAACGTGGCTCAGCACCCTGGCTCTGCCCTCTCACTTGGTCATTTCATTGGGATGACTTCATTGGGCTGTTTCAGTGGAGAATGTTGGATCCATCCTGCATTCTTGGTGCATCACCCTCCAATTGTGGTCAGCACAGAGGCATTCCTCCTACTCAAGCTGTTTGGTGGCTTGCAAAATGCCAAGGTGGGTGTCACCCTGTCCAGCTGCAGACCACAAGCAGGATTTTAACAAGAGAAAGCAAAAAAAAACCCAGACTAAAACCACGTTCCCCAGCAGCCTCAGCCTGCTCCCATGTTGCCTAGATCTTGTGTGATGGGTGGATACAGGGTTGGCCCAAGTGCTGTGGTGCAGAAGGTGACCAGAGCCAAGTTAACTCTGCAGGTGAGACTGAACCCAACACTTTTATATCTCTGCCATCTTCCTGCTGCTGGTGTCAGAAGGTGGCTCTGGGGTACATCCTGACTTACTCCACCACACAATCATAGAAATATGTTAGAGCACTTTATTTTCCACCCTCTTTTTTTTTCCCCCCGTCCCTGTTTTCCCTCAGCAGAAGCCTGAGGATGTGAGGGGTTCACCACACAACACCATTAAGCTGTCACCCATGGCTAGGTGTCTGAGTCAGAGGTGTTCCAGCTGCCACAGCTGGAGAAAGGCTCCAGATGGGAACAGGAAGAGGTTTTCAACCCAAAGGATCCAGACTACTGCTAATAAACCAATTACCTTTTCCTGCCTCCTGGAGTCAGCCCTTTGCTTTGAACTAAAAGCAACAAGCTTGAAGTTGGGTAAAATTTTCCTCTCCAGAGGAAAAGAGGGTTTGTGGTGAGGCAGCACGTGCTGGGAGGCTGCTGGTCAGAGCCCAGTTGGCAGTTCTGCCCCTGTCTAATTTTGGGAAGTTTTTTTCCTCTCTGGGTTTGAATGAAGAAACAGAAGCAGCATCCAGGATGTCATTTCCATGGCCTGTCCTCAGCTGACTCAAAGCTCTGAGACAGGTACAGCTCTTGGTGGGATTGCCCATCGCTGGTGAGATGATGAGAATGGTGTTGCAGGAGTGAAGAACCAACAGTTGGCTGTCTGAAGTGGTAAGAAAACAGTTGGGTGTCTATCTCCAGCACCCAGGCAGGTCAGCCTGCTGTGGTGTGCTGTGTGTACCCACGCTGGATGCTGGCTCCTGTGTCTGGTGTGGATCAACCTCTTCTTCCAGCTGATGGGAAGAGCTGGTGAAGGGTATCAGTGAGTGGATGCTGCTTCCTTGGAAATATCTTCTGGGGCTTTTGCTGTCACCATCATCGTGGTGACTGGTGATGGGCACACGTGTGCTGCTCAGGAGTGGCTGGCTGAGGGCTGCAGATTGTCTGCAGGTCAAAGCATGGTGTCTACCAGCATTTTGATTGTGCCCAGCCCAGGGAAAGAGCACTGACAGCAAAATTCAGAAGTGTTTTTACTCCTAGCCTCCTGTCTCTGACACTGCTGGAGCTTCTACATCTGCTACTTCTGAGCATCTCCTGTCAAAGCTATCCGGTGTGTTTCCATCAGTAATTCCTCATGGATTATATGGGCTCCAAACCCGACTCCAGCTGGTCTTCTGTGAATGGAGATCATCTGCCTCAACCTCTGAATTATTTCCCCTCAAAAACCAGCTTTGGGCTCTGTTTGGAAGCCAGACTCAAGAGCTTTACAGGCAGGATTATTGTCTCCTCTTGCTGCATCACTCTAGGACAAAGGACAATTGTCCAGGGAGGAACCAAATGATTCAACTTGTCTCCCAACACCTTGAGACTGGTCTCCAAGGTACAAAGTGAACTCTGCTGTCTTGTTTCCACTGGTGTTGGAGCCTGAACCTGTCCAAAGCCTTGCACTGACTTCTTGTGCATCCCTCCAGTGTTGTTTTGTTGTCCCACAGAAGGTGTCTGCATCCCCTTTAAATGTCAGGGATGGACTGGGAGGAGATTCCAGCATACAGCCCCAGCCACAAGGTCATAATTTGTGAATTCCTCCAGCTGAAGATTGTAAATTATGTAACAATGGAAACTTGGCTTTTTCTGTGTTTCTTGCATGCTTGAGTCCCAGGGACTACTGGAAAGAATTTAATGGTAAAATTATTCATAATAATCTTGCAGCTTTTTATTTGCACAAGGAATTTCTGGAATCTTTTTGTCAGGATTTTACCATGTTTTGAATGTTAGAAGCTGGTGTGATGTCTGCAATGTGTTCCTAAACTGTTACTGGATAGTTCCTCACCACACAGTAGCGTGGGCAGGAGGTGAGGACTCTCTCCTCTCTTGTTTTTCTCCCCTGAGGTATGGGTCCAATTCATCTCAACGAGATCGACTGTACAGGCTTTGAAAAGTCAGTCACAGACTGCAAGTTCAACACAGAGTCACAGGGCTGTAACCATGAAGAAGATGCTGCTGTGAGATGCAACGTCCCTGCCATGGGTTTCCAGAATCAGGTGAGGAGACAAGCGACCCACATGCAAGTGAAGGTGGTGAAGTGCTTTCATCCTGGAGCATTGTCTGCCCTCCCTTGCAGTGCAGAGTGTCTGGGTAGGAATCATTTCACCTCAGCTGGGCCCATTCGATTTTGATGTTAGCATCTGCATAGTGTTAGAAGGGTGAGTGAGGATGATGGTCCCTTTTTATCCTGAGCTTTGAGCTCCTCCAAGCATGACAGGGGCTTCTAAATCAAAGAATCACAGAATCACAGGGGTTGGAAGGGACCTGAGCTCATCAGGTCCAACCCCCTGCCAAAGCAGGGCTCCATTAGAAGAGGGGTGGCAGC
>VZTU01021132.1:2670-89241 GCA_013400835.1 Zapornia atra
AGCAGTTGCCTGCTGTGAAGGCCCCGAGCCAAACTTGGGCAAAGAATCGAGCTGGGTTCAGTCCTGTGACCAGGGCAACTTCACTGCTGCTCCTCGTGCCAGGCAGAGCCACCGTCTGCAGGGAGCTGGCTGAGGCTTTGCAATCTGGCTGCAGGAGGAAGTGCTGGCAACTCTGATTCACCCAAAATAAACAGAGGCTTTAGCAAACAGGGAGCCGCTGTTGGGAAGGAAGGTAAGGATGCTCCACACAACACCCCGTCCGGATTCCTTGCGAGCTGCTGCCTTAAAACTGCAGGATTTTCTTGGAACTTTCTGGAAAAACCTGTGACCACACGACACGGCGCTGAGCAAGGCCTTGCAAGGCTGCTGAAACCCTCAGCGTATGCTCAGATCTGCGCTCTACACCCAAATCTGTGCCTCATGCTGTACAGATGAGGATAGAGGGGAGGGATGTGAAATGGCCCGTCTGGGGCTGTGCTGGGGAGGACGCCCCGAGTGGGACACAGAGAGGGGATGGAGGGGTGAATAAGGCACACCGAACAGATTGGGGTCAACACTGCGTGTGTGGGAAATGGGACACCTCCCCTCTGCCCTTCCATGCTGGGCTGCCCGTGCCTGGCTGGCTTCAGCATGGTGGGACTGGGGCTGGGGACCTGCTGGGGTCACAGAGCACAGCACCAAAGGTCAGCTGGATGGGGACCCCCAGAAAAACATTTGGCAACAGTGAGAGGAGAGAGGAATGGGGTGGAGGGGAGAGGGTGGCTCGGCATGGGGCTCCTTCCCAGTTCCCATTTCCAACCCCAGAGACGGACCCGCTGGCTCCACTGCCCAGCTCCTGCACCCACTCTGCAGCCTCCTTTCTTCCAGCGCTTGGAACAACATTGTCACTGGTTCTGAATTTTATACACACTGTTCTGCACTCTTCTCGTTTCCCTATAAACCCATCGGTACTCAGACATGCATCAAAAACTCCCCCATGGATTCTAAACACTACGCTGTACAGTCCTGTACGCTACAGCATCGACTGTGCAAAGGCTAGTACCATCGCTACGAGAGTCGGGCTCGCGGGGTGCGCGAGCGCTCGGGTAGTCGGGGTCTCCAGGGGTCAGAGGGGTTACTGTTGCTTAAATAACGAGATCTGAGAGGAGGAGGGGGATTCGCTGACTGGAGACGGCGGGTCCCTGCCCACATTTTCAGTGCCTCTTCCGTATCCACGGCCGGTGCCTTCCTCCCGTGAAGAAGGCGCGAGAGATCTGGGGTAAACCGAAGACCCCTGTAAACACAAGCAGCTCTCCAAAAGCAGAGCTCCTCTGGCAGGCAGCGGGAGGCTCCTCCATCCTCACCTCCTAGGGATGAACACATATCGAGGTGGCGTTACAGGGGAGACTCAAACCCTTGACTTCCACGGCTGCTGCCACCACTCTGGAGACAAGTTTGTGGGTGCCGGGCTCTTGCTGACCCTCCTTTGCGGGTGAGAACAAAAGCCCAGGTATTCCCAGATGCAGCGGGCCAGGAAACCAGTAACACACCTGCATGGGACCCTCCTCCCACAACGCTCTCTCCCCAGGTTTAAAGCTGATCGATGGCACAGAGGGATGGGAGGAGAAGGAGGGCGAGTGCGGCAAGCACCGGCTGATCTCTGCTCTTCGGCTGACGCGCTGTCACTTCTCACCCACGTTCACAGCCCCAGGGATGGCTGCCAGCTGGGAGGGAGGGAGCATCATCCAGTAACAGGTACAAACAGTGAACTCCAGTCTCGTAGCTGCCCTCGGCGTGTCTGCGGAGCAATTCTCCTGGCTCGCACCACTCCTCCTCCTAGGTTTTCTCTTCTCGGTCTGTTTTCCGCCTCGTAATGTTCCGAGGTTTGATTTTGAGGGACAGTTCCCACAAGGCCTCCTCAGCCAGGTGGTCGCTGAAATCGTTGAAGAATGACACTATGTCGTCGTTTCTTTTGATGTCGTAATGTCTGGAAAACCAGAGAAGGGCTGTGGTTAAACAAGGGGCTACCCAGGGACCTCCCCTGAATTTGAGCCACCCTTGTCCTGCTCTGTGGGATATCCAAGCTCTGTGGTCTGTGCCCAATACTCGTCACCGTGGTGTGACGTGGCAAAAGGGAATGGAACCATCATGCTCATCGCTGAACTGGGAGAAGGCAGGCCCTTAGATCTGGTGCCCTGGTGCAAGGCAGTGTGCAGGAAACCCTCTGTGACCCAGAGGACAGTGGAAGCAGGAGGAAACTCAGAGGAAAAGCGGTTGTGTGAAAGGGGAGTAGTGGGAAAACGTGACTCTGCTGATCTCCACGCTCATACAGGAAAAAATCCTTCTCAACTTGCACAGCCTAAGCCAGGGAGGGGAGGAGACCACACCAGAGCCCTGCCATCAGGTCTCCTCATCCATCTCCATCACCATGCTTTGACTTTAGACTCCTTTTCCCTATTATGAGGGCTCCTGTACCCCAGCTATGACCTCCCCACCTACCCCAACATGGTGCCTCAAAGCTCTGGCCCCCGCAGCACTGCACTTACACTTGCTGGAAGCACCTCATGCTGTCCAGGATGTTAAACTGCTGCCAGCGTTTGGAGAAGTTCACTTTGCTGTCGATGTAATCAGGGTTTCCCAGATGAACAAAGGTCAGGTCCTGCAGAATCAGGCCTCTGAAAAGGGAGAGGGGCAGCAGGCCAGGGACAGGCAAACAAGAGTAGAGGTTAGTCAAGTCAGCACCAGCCAAAAGGGCAACTAGGCACAATCTGATGGCGCCGCTGCTCCCCGCACCACAGCTTTGAACTGGAAGGGAACATCCCCCCAGCAGCAGATCCAGAGGTGCTCAGGTGCAAGGTGCCCAGCAGGAACAGCTGAGGACCTCTGACCAGGCACCTGTGGTCACACTAAGGGTGCTGGGGTTGCTCTTCCGCCCTCCATGGGAAGGAGAACCTGGCTGGAGGAAGGTCATAATGGGAAGAGCCTGCCAGGGCTTAAACCTCCCTTCCAGTTTCATGCAAGAGGGTTTCCCCTCATGTTGAGGTTTTGCTAGCAAGGGGATCTGTGCTTGTTCCTCCAGCTGCCTCCCCTACTCAGCCACATCTCTGCACAGTCCTGCTGCAGTCCTCTGCCAGGTGAGACGCCGTGTACCTATGCAACCTCCTCCTACAGAACTCTTTCCATGGAAGAAAGCAAGACCAGGAGAAGAGAGCAAGCAGCAGCTTGAAGCTGTGTGATCCATTAGAAAACTTGTCTTCCTGTACACAGATCCCAAAGCAACCCTAGTTGTCCTCTGCTACAGGACAAATTGCTCCAGAGGGGACACATGGGTTGATGTGGCTTCTTGCCACCTTATTCCAGGCGTAGGGCAGAAGGCAAGTGCCGAGCTGAGCAGAAGCTGCTGAGAAATCCTTGAAGAAACCATCAGAGGAAGGGAACCACCAACTCACAGGTAAGGTATGCAGGGAGGCTCCACATCAGCCAGAGCTGCTCGGTAGGCGCGGAAGGACGAGGAGCTGTCAATCAGTGTGCAGTATTCAGCCAGGCCCTGGCAGAACACAAAGCCCATGGTGGCACCGCTGTTGCAAACCCAGTTTCTTTGTGACCTCTCCCCAGCGGGCTAAGGAGCTGGGGAGTTAACACCACCCTGCAGACACCTCCAGCTGGTTTACTCCGGGTGTAGGTACACACGGAGCCTCACCACCTTCGGCCTCATCAAACCTCCATCTGCAGGGAGGAGGAGGAGGCGGTGGCTGTTCTCACCCCTCACTGTGCTGCCAATACCCAGCCACGCCGCAGCCTTCCAGCGCCGTGGCATTAATCCCACCAGAGAGCAGTTCTCCAGCATCCCTCCACCCTGGGACCCTGCTGAGCTGTTCCAACCACCCAGCTGCTTCACAGTGTAACCACAGCCATCCCTTTCCCTGCAGATGACAGCCCTGACTGCTCCTCACCTCTGAGGTTTGCTTCTGCCACTCCAGCCGTCGGATGGGCGCAGAATCCAGTGCAGAAAGAATGGCCAGATAGGAATTAAAATTATTCAGCTTTCTTAAGTGCTGTGAGGAGGGAGAATATTCCAGTTACTCCAGAGATCTGAAAAGCCTTCTAGCATCAAACAGCTCTACCAACAAGAAGGTCCCACTCCCTTGCTCCTCTAAGGAGCAGTGTGTGGGATTCACAGCAAGAACCAAGCTGGTACCTTCATAATCTTTATAAATTTAAGGAGCAGCCTCTCTCGGTCTTGGGCTTTCTCTTGTAGCATAATGATTGAACGGACCCTGGAAGAACAGAGAGGAAATAAAGAGATAAATCCACTCCAGCAGATCTCAGATTTCTTCTTGTTTCTCTTAAAAAGCCAGTAACTGACAAGGATGGCAACTGACCGTGCTAAGAAGTTCAAGATCCCTCCAACTTAAAGGGAGCACTCTAATTCATTACAAACCCCAAATAATTTCAAGGGTGCCCACAATAACCCTTCACAGAGCGCACTCATTTGCACAGGGAATGTCTGTTTGAAGGGCTCAATGGTACTGGCAATAATTCCTCTGGGTTACAGTGCTCTCCACAACCCTCTTGACTTTGCCATGTGCTCTGGGGTTTTTGATGAACACCCCAAATCTATTTACTGGCCAAAACCACGTTATCCCTCTTGTAACAAGGGAACCCAGCTCCACAAGGAATATTCTGAGTATTTGTAGGGTGCTGGAGGTTAAGCACACCTCAGTGCCACTGTTGTCCTGAGCTCCTTACCAGTAGGACATGTTATTAAAGTGCTCTGTGAACTGTGTCAGGTTGGGGCTCTTCTCTTCATTTTGCTCCTTTGCCCACAGCAAAACTTCTGGGATCTGCCAAGGGAGAAGAGGAGAGGGGTGGGAAAATGCCACACATTAAAATGGGATTTCTGACTCAAGATTCCCAGCGGCAGTCTGAGGTCACAGCCATCTGCTGACACAAGTTCAGCTGTCTCCTCACATCCCAACAGATGTGCCTGGAGAGCTGGCACGGAATACCAGAGATTTCAGAGGGTACATGTTCAAATCTTTCCCACCACCCCTACCCCATCCTCATCTCCATACCTCAATTTTATAGAAGAGTTCAGCATCTAGGAGGGTTAGCTGCTCAGCTATCTCATGACTGTGGAAATCATGCAGGGTCCCTGGCCTGTAGGAAACAAGGATGAAGAGTAAAGGTTTAGCAAACATGACCTGTTTTCATCGTTTTTCTTATATTTTGGACTGAGAAAGCTCTTGTGTCCACAAGAAAGGGACACCCTGTCTCTCAAAGGACCAAGAAATGGTTATGTGACAGGCTGGAAAGATGGGCCTGGGGGAACCTATTGAGGTTCAACACTGCCAAGTGTCAGGGGCTGCACTTGGGCCGGAAGAATCCCAGACACAGATACAGACTGGGAGAAGAGCTTCTGGAGAGCAGCCCTGCTGAGAAGGACTTGGGGATTGTGGTGGATGAGAAACTTAACATGAGCCAGCAGTGGCTCTTGCAGCTCGCAAGGCCAATGGGATCCTGGGCTCCATCAGCAGAGGGGTGGCAGCAGGGACAGGGAGGGGATTGTCCCTCTCTACTCTGCCCTGTGAGGCCCCAGCTGGAGTCCTGTGTCCAGAGCTGGGGCCCCCAATACAAGAAAGATGTGGAACTGTTGGAGAGGGGTCAGAGGAGCCACGAGGATGATTAGAGGGCTGGAGGAGCTGCCCTAGAAAGAGAGGCTGAGGGAGCTGGGCTGGTTCAGCCTGGAGAAGAGAAGGCTGTGGGGGGATCTCATTGCAGCCTGCCAGTCCCTGAAGGGAGCTTATAAGCAGGAGGGGATTCAACTTTTTAAAAGAGCAGATAATGGCAGGACAAGGGGGAATGGATTAAAACTAAAGGAAGGAAGGGGTAGATTAGATATTAGGGGGAAGTTTTTTACAGAAAGAGTGGTGAGGGGCTGGAACAGGCTGCCCAGAGAGGGGGTGGGTGCCCCGTCCCTGGAAGTGTTCAAGGCCAGGCTGGATGGGGCCCTGGGCAACCTTGTGTAGCTCCAGGCCTGGAGGTTGGTGTCCCTGCCTGTGGCAGGGGGGTTGGAGCTCTGTGATCCTTGGGGTCCCTTCCAACCCAGACCATTCTATGATTCTATGTGCATCCTTCCTCACCTGGCTGCCACCCCACGGGCTGCAAGAGGTTTGATGGAATTGGCATAGCTCAGCTTTTTCTTCTGATCCACTTTATCAAGGATATTCTTGCGCAACACTCTGGCGAGACTCAGCTCCCCGTTGCAGACCAGTCGGAAGACCAGGTCCATCAGCAGCTTGAGAATTTCCTCTGTCAACTCCACTAAGCTGAAAGAAAGATGGAAACCTCAGGGAAGGCATCAGAGCCACAACCCTGAGCTGAGAGGTCTGTGTCTGTACTGAGTCTCACTGGTCCTTCCCAGAGGCAGAACTGAGTGACTGAAATCCCTCCCCTTCCCAGCTCTTCCTTCCTTCCAGGTTCCCCTTTTAGCAGTTGTTTTTCAGTCAGGGACAGAGAAAGACTATGCTGAGAACCTGCTCCTGCTGAGCAAGAAGGTTCAGTACTAGAGGTGTCTCACTGGTCAGAGTAGGGGACTTCAGCTGTCATTGCTGATGAGGACTAAACAACCATCAAGACCTCTGGACTGTCACAGACCCCACACCTCCTACCCCCAAAGGAAGAAGGCAACTCACCACAGCTCGTCCACCACTCTCACCAGCACGAAGAAGGTGTTCTTACTGACTCTCTTCTTAAACGTGTCTGGGAAGTGGCAAAACTTCTCATATGTTGGATGCAAATTAAAGAATCAACTTAGTGAGCTCAGAGCAGCATCAGGCAACGAGCAGCTGCCTCGAGGAGCAGCAGAACAGCACGCTGCTCTGCTGGGACTGAGACTGGTGTGCAGCTTCCAGGAGATAAGGGGCACTGATGTGGCTCTAATTAACACAGTATTAAGCAGCTACCAGCTGTGGGTAGCAGGGGTGTGAGGAGGTACTTATGCCACACTAGAAAAGCAGGTGTACCCTCAAACTGTTCTCTCTAAGGTGGAATTTAATGAACAGCACTCCTCTGCTGTGATCTCCCCCACCGCTCTGTGACATCTGGTCTCAACAGATCTCAGATGTCACCTCTACCTTCCTCAGCGCCCAATTTGCTGCAAGGAGAATAGTGGCAGGGGAGACAGCACAGGTTGCAAAAGCTCTGCCAGGCAGGCAAAGGGAAAGAGAAGAAGGTTATCAGTAAGTCAGGTATTGACAAGGGCCTGCAGGAATGCCCCAGCCAGTATTTTCACTGACAACTGCTCTGCAGTGAGATTTGTGGTGTCCTTGGATGTGTTGGTGTCAGGAGGAGCCAAGGGAGCAGTGGCTCTGCTGCAGATGGCAGTGATGAGCTGCAATGAAGAGCAGGGTGACGTCAGGCTCCTTTAGATGTGAGTGTACAGGACCAAAGTCCACGAGGTCTCTGCACTGCCTGAACCCAGACACTGACCCACTCAGCTGATGGCAAAGGGAGCCACAGGAACAGGGCCAAGGGGAAGGGACTGCAGGCAGGGTGCTCAGCAAGGAGCCTTCTCCCCACTCTCCCAGAAATGCCCACACTCACCACTACACCACGCAGGGCCCTTGCCTCGTTAGCAGATACACACTCAGCTCAGGGCTGGGAAGGCACGAGGACAGCATCTGCTGTGCTGTGCTGCTTGCAGTAAGAGGGAGAACAGGTCGTGACCATTTAGTCCCCTCTAACATCCAACCACATCTGCCCGAGCAGGCAATCCCCACGGCCCCTTCAGAAGGCAGAATGTGGCTTGATCCCCATTCCACTAATGAGATGTCCCAAATGAATGACCAGTTCTCCACTGATGAACAGAAAGCCTGAACTGCTCTTCTTCTCCCCTGCCAGGGCTCACAGGAGACTGCTCTCAGGTCCAGTACTCCACTCTGCCCAGACCTGCCCAGCATCATTTCCCATTTGCAGGGTGCAGAAGTAAAGTCAGTCCTGCTTGGGACAGCTCTGGGCCGAGCACATTACTGACCACGTTGTCAGCAGGCTTTTGACCAAACAACCGGCCACCATCTCCCTCCAGGGTGAGTGCTCAGCTCTGATTGCTCGTAGGGGTGAACTGCCACTCATGCAAAAGGATATCTGTACTGCAGCTTCTTGATGAGATCTTCAGGGGTAATGAATGTCCTGTACGTGGTCAGAAAGGCTTCACAGTACAGCACCAGATCTACAGAGAAAACAAAACCAACAAGGGCTCCATCAGTGCTGCTTTCAGAAGGAGGAACCTTTCCTAAGGTTGAATCCAGTCATCTGGGAAGAGGATGCGGACACGTTTTGGGAAAATGCTGTGCTGTTGTTCCTTACCAGCAGATGGACCCTACAGCACATGAGTCAACTACAGTCAAAGCCGGGTGTCCACTGGCCTGGCTCCATGTGCAGTGCTCAGGTTTGCTGCTAGCTTATGGGCCCACCAAAGGGGTCAGTGAGCCACATCTGTTTGTGGGACAGGAACTTTCAACACTGGGCCAAAGAAAAACGTGATTTACACTGTGGGGATACTTGAAAAAAGAAGATCTGAGGGTGAGAGGTGGGTGCCCCCTCTCTGCCTTTACTGGCCAGGCAGCACAGAGCCCTGCAGAGAGACACAGTCGCCCTTCCCTAGGAACAGCAACCGATCGGGGACACACGTGTTTCGACACGATGCTATGGTGCTGCAGACACTCTGCCCTTGCCATGTTCCAGGAAATCTGCACCAGGACAGTGCAAACATAAGATTATTTCCAGCCAAAAGAAGAGCAAATTGCACTGCAAAAACTGATGCTACCATGACCATCACTGCACCACAATATAAACGCTGACACCACGCACTGCAGTCAGCTTCTGCTTATTAATCTGCAGGAGTAGGTGCTACAGGGCCCAGAACTGCCAAGGCTTTGGCCATCCTCATGGGCACAAAGGAGGGAATTTGAAAAAGCAGGAACTGCAAATGGGAAAGAAGATTTCAGGTCAAGACTGCAGTACATTTGCAGTCCTGGGCAAGGCTTGGGCACTGTGGACAGCAGCAATCAAAGCGGAAACTTCGCAGCCCCAGTATAAAAGGCCACAGCACTGCAGGCAGCACGAGCGGTGGGATGGCACGCTGCCCTTGCCCAGCACGCTGCAACCGCTGGCAGAGCCTTCCTTGCACAGATGGGGAGAGAAAGCTTCTGCAGTGCCTGCCCAGGCTAGGCTCTACATGTAAAGCTTGTGTCAGCCAGGACAGGGATCACCCCACAGCCCTGAGCTCTCACATCCATCCGCTACACGCGGAGGTTGGGAAAGAGCACGTGGTGATGGCTGCGCCGCGCTACCTGTGGGGTTTCTCTTGGGAGCCTCACGGAGAGGCTGCTTTCTCTCCTGCTCTTAGAGATCGCTGCTGCCTTTTGGTTAAAGATGATCAGACATAAGCTCTAAAGCCAGAGGCTGGGTGGGCATGTCAGGGGTGAGCCCCTGGCCTCGTCCAGCTGTAATCCTGCTCTCACAGCAAGGGCGTGTGGCTGCCAGCACTTAACTGACCATGGATTTTATTCCTAAAGACCACAAGTCTGTCTTTATCCCTTATTCCATTATGCTCTTTTAGAAAACTCAAATGGACAAGAGGCATCATGCAACAGGGCGTGGAGTTACATTTATTCTGGGTTCCCATCTGCCCAAAAGGCAATGTGAGGTAATACAGCTGGTCTGCTCTGGCACTCGAAGCTGCCAAGAAATTCATCTTTAAAGGAAAGCCTCTTAACTATACCCCTCTGTGCCGTTTGGCTGATTGATTTACAAGCCCTGAATTCTTCTCATTGTAAGCTTAATTCATTAACCCTCTCAGTCACCCAAACACTGGGTTAGCATAGCACAAATTCCTCTGTGCTCCATTCAGCTCAGCACTTGGCAGAGCCTGAGGCTCAGCTCTGTGACTATTCCAAGGCAGCCTCCCTCCACCCGGACACTCTCCCTGTCCATGCCACTGTGCATTTAAAATCCTGCTCTAGTTTTCCCTAGACTTGAGAGGTTCTCCCCGGCTTCCGCCTCGCTGCCCGCGGCATCCTCAGAGCTCCCCATTCAGAACTGGAGGTTTAGCACACAACCCTTTACTGAGTAGCTGTCTTTTGACAGGAACAGTAGAGAAGGTCTTCCAACGTGGTGCTTGTTCTGGAGAACAGCAGGAGTAAATCAAAGCTTCCCTGTTCCAGTTTCAGCATTTTTATAAGGGGCATTTCCACCATCTCGACTATTTCTTTTTAAATATACATATCTAGCCTTGGTGCAATCAATTGCTGCCTCCTCCTCTCAAGTATGTTACTCACTTTGGTCCCTTCTGCCTGGATTTGATGCCTGCTGTAAACAGGGGAAGAGAGTTGTCAGGGGAAGGATTTTCTTGCTACTTTAATGGTGCTGGTAACTCTGAAAAACCTCATGCTACACGAAAACCCCTGTCATTTAAAAACACACGTGAAAGAGATTTCCCCTTTGACTATCAAACCTCTAAAATAGGAGTGCTGAGTGGTTCAATGGGTTAGTGCATTTTGCCTTGCATCTAGGGAGAGAAGATCAATTTTGGTCAAGGCCATCAGCACAAATGTGTTTGGCAGGTTCAGAAACCACTCTCTGGAAACACTGCAAGGGCTGTCTTTGCCACGGGTCTTGGAAAGAAGCTGCTTCATGTGGGCTATGACTGGGTTTGGAGAGATAAAGTGGGGTTTTAAAAAATCTATAGCTAAAGGGTTGCTAACCCCCTTTTCCTCCCTCACATCTTCTTTCTTGGACTGTGGATTCCCTCCCAGAACTGGTCTCAGTGGCTACCAGCATGCAATCTGCAGAACAGGACCGGAAACACCTGCACTTGCAATGGGCTACTGCAGCAGGCATGGAGACACTGATTTCACTGCTGTGCCTTGCTTTCTAGGTCTAGGCAAGGGCTATAAGGAGTTAATACCATCCCTGCTGCTAAATGGAAAGAAGAGGCGCTTATCCAGCTTACCACCATTCCACCAGAGATAAGCACAACATCCCCCCACAAGCTGGAGGATCACAAATCAGGCCTCTGCACTCCGGCCCAGCTGCAGTCACACTGTGACCGCACATGACAGAGCTGCAGAAGACAAGGCCAGGCCAGGCCAGGCCAGGCCCCTCAGGTCTCTTTTCAGGCACCCACTGTACCTTTCCTGTCGGTCTCTGTTGCATGCACTAACAAAATGTCTCCGGATCCACCACGAACATCTGGCCCATCGTCTCCCTGCAATGAGAACAGAGACACGTTAGGCATGGCCCAAGCTCCCTTTGGCCTGGTTTACCATCTCTGGGGTTCAAACTCAGCAACAACTGGCAGAGTACGCAATGTTCCTGGCACTGCTCACAGTGCAAGCTGGGACATGGGCTTCAGTGCTGGGCTAATCCTGAATCCAATCCTGAATCCCAATGAAGCATTTGGTGTCCCAGATGAGGATCTGGGATGATCCTCACCAGGGGTCTTTTAACTCCTTTACGCCCAGGCTGTGAAGCTCAGTGAAAGATGAACCTTCTACCCATAGAAGAACGAGCAGCAACATCCCAGATTCCCAAATGCTCCCAGCAGACCATTAACACAGCACTAACACTGTGTGAACTATCTCAGAGTGTGGGATCACGTACCACAGTGGCTGTGGGGTGAGAGGTCATGCATTCAACCTGCACCTTCCTGGAACATCAAAACCTAGCAAGTTAATTCCCTAATCTGGAACTATTTGGCTGGAGGTTCCCTGAAGCAACTGAGTAACCAGAAGCAGAAAACAGCCCTGCTAACTGCTTGATCCCTGCCTTCCCACTAAGAACATCTTTCTTCTAGCTACTGCAATTCCCAACTAAAAATATGCAAAACCAGTCTATCGCTCAGGCAGCAGTTCTCACGCTGCAGGAAAACAGCTTGCTGTGGCAGTTCTGTACCATGTCAAACACACAGACCGTAAAGAAAAGAAAGGGAAAGAAAAGAAGTTAAGGGTTGACACAGATATTCTAGTCCCAAATGTTCAGGAATCACTGGGTTTTAATTGTTTTTTCAAGGAAGTATTTCTGCAGAGGCGACGAGTCACGTCTGGCTTCCCTTAGCAATGCCTTTGTCATTTCAATAGGCAAAACACTGAAAAACCCATGGATTACAGCTACGAGTTGCTGTGCCTCAGGTGTGAATTTTTCAGGTGACCCTCTGGCAAGACTCATGAAATACTACTCATGAAATACTACTTAAAGAATGGGTAACAGCTTCTCGCTCTCTCCTGCGCATCTTGGCTGACCAGCGAACACTCCTAAAGTGCCAGTAAATGATAACATTCTCTGTGTTCTTCAGACGAGCCCCCTGACAGTCTGAAAGCTTCAAAAGCCTGTGTCTTACCTCGAGCTGCATGTCAAAGACTGCTTGGTTCAAGCATGCAGTGAGCAAAGCTGTCTGGGAGTGTACCCAAGGCTAGAAACAAAGCCATTTCTCAAGTACAGAAACAGTTACTTTGGCTGCTCTTCCACATCAGTAATGTCACGTCCTGCTTGGGAAATCAGACCAGCCTTCACACTGAAAGGCCAACACTGCAACCCCACACCTGGGTGTACTGTGCTCACACTCTTGGGTGCTTTATTTCAGACTGAAGAGGTGGGAAGGAGAAGATTGGGAAAAGGGCAATGATTTTTAGAGAGATACCTCAGGTTTTGTTAAACTCTCATTCACCACTGATGCTCCCTGCCCATACCAGCATCTCATTCCTTCACAACAGCCTGCACACATAAACCTGCATACCACTTCTGCTACAACCTAGCTTTTCCTATCAAATAAAAGCTGATGCCTTGCTTGTACAAGCAGAGAATCAGATTTCAAGAGCATGAAAGCAAACCCTGAATGCACCTACCTCTTGTTTCAGTGTTAACCTAGACATAATTTCACTGTGGTCGATAAGGGATAGCTCATCTACCTCTTCCTCCAACTGTGAGGATTCCAAAGCATCTGGTGACTGTGGTTGCCTGTGGGAAAAATAACAAACCCAAAAGGAAAAATACACATCAGTGTTATTGCCCATCCTGGAGAAGGGATACTGGGGCTGCTCAAGCTCTCAGCATACAAACCTTCATCAAATGACAGTAAGCACACAGACAGTCTGGAGGTCAATCTTTTGTAAACAAGCCCAAATGTCTTAACTCTCATTCTGTTGCTTCGAGCATCTCTTGAAGAAGAGAAAGATGAACTTTTAGGACCTGCACACCTGTCTTGCTGACAGATAGGATTTTACTACCCCGACATAAATGCACGCTTCCATGCCTTCTTAACCCACCAAAGTTTTAGCTCCTCCTCTAAGGCACAGACTGAGCATACTCCACACATATTTATCTCAGTCAGCTTATGCTCGTCGTGCTGCTACAAGGGGAGAAAGCAGGGTCCCTGCTTCAGGAGGATACAGCAGAAAGCTCTGTCTACTTTTTACATCTCTATTATTCCTGCCCCCAAAGGCTGGTACTCCTGTGCCTGGACACATGCTCTCCATGCCTGTATTCTTAAAAAAAATTAAAAGTACACATGCACTCTGTAGCTTTCCTCAGGGACAGGCCAAAATCCCATGTACCAGTCAGTACTTTCAGCAGCCAGTGAACTCTGCAGAGCAATCTTGCATTGTCTCCTTCACTGCAGGGATTAAAACCCTCAAATCAACTGCAGGAAAATGGGGGAGGGAAGCTGACTGTCACACGTGAAACAATGCTGTTCTCTATTTTTGCTTTAGAAATGCAATTGAAGAGCAATCTCAAGCAGCAGGGAAGCACTCACTCCACTCCTCCTGAAGCCCATCTGTTACAGCCTGCACCTCTTCATTTACATAGACAAATGATAGCTAAGAGCATTAGAAGGGATATAAAGCCTCCTGCTTCGGGGCCTCAGCCAGTCTAGCAAGGTTAGGAAGAAATTCCCCTCTAGAAGACCATTTCCCAGCAGTGATACAGACTGTTTTTGCATGTCTCCTTGGAAGCAAGGGGGTGCAGCCAGTGTCAATGAGGGACTGCCAATTAGTTGGACTTAGGGATGGCTAACAGAGGCTGCATTAACCCCTGCAAGCTCGAAAGAGTTTAGTAACACATCACATCTTGACATCACATCTCCTCAAGATCCTCCTCATTCAGCAGGATCCCACTGCTCACTGGCTGCGTGGAAAACAAGGGCTTAAAGGTCAGAGAAGATGGAGAAGGTTGAGGGCAGAACAGGCAGCCCCAAGGACAGTTTGGTAGAGGGCAGTTGTGGTGGGACTCGGTACCCCTCACAGCTGGGAAGCAATAGGACCACAGGAATCAGGCTCACCTTTCAGCACCATCTTTGCCTTCCTTCCCCATGGCACTGCTGTTTGAAGTGGAGTCTTTGGAGAGGCCGTCTTTGACAGAGGGAGATTCCTGCACAGAGAAAACAGGTTTTCATTATTACACAGGGTCCTACACCACAGCCAGCCCTGCATTTACAGTCCGACCGCCTCTAAGTGGCCCTTTACTGTAAATTCCTACAGAGTGGTTAAAGATTGATGCAAGTTAATGCCAAATGCCAGGAAAACACAGAAGTTAATTAGACAGGAAATTTGGGACCATCTCTGGAGACTAGTGTAATTAGTACTGTTTGCTTTTAACATTGTGAAATGATGCTGAAAGTTACAACACAAGTCAGTGGCTGTCTTGGATTTTAACCCTCTCAAGGACTTTTTATTTCCTCCCCTCCAGCCCTCACTGTGGAAAGACATTCGCCTTCTGCTTTAATCCAAACAGATGCAGCCAGCTCCAAGCTCTCCAGTTTCAGTTCCCCTCCTGCTCAGAGTCCCCTAGACACCAGCCTGCCTCAGGGGGTGGATGCACACTGCTGTTCCTACCTCCCCTCTCTCCCATCAGAACAGGTTACGCAAGGATGCAAGGTTTCCACTCACAACTCACTGCCAGGGAAATGAGGCTAATGCTAAAAAGCAGAACCATCTGAACCCATGGCATGCAACAGCAGGTAGACAGCTCAAAGCAAAGATACAGCGTGTGAAATTAGCCATTTATTAAGAAGATAAATAGCTGTGAATGGCAAATGGGAATATTAATCCAACAGTGCTGGAGTCCAGAATTATTTAACATCACGCAGAGTCAAACTGGGAAATTCAATCCAGGACAGACAGGACTGAAACCAGCTACACGCTCTCCATCTGGCCTGGAAAACACACTGGTGGGCTTAGGTTTCTGTGTGTCTGCAGAATTTTTCCAGACCATATCTGTAAAGCTCCTTAGCTTCAAAGTTGAGACCCAGCTCGCAGCTGTCCGAAGGGATGGGCCTGCCTAGATATGTCTCCCAAAGGGAAGCGACGGGCTCTATCTCTTGGCATATTTAACACCAACATGGACAAAGGTCTCGGAGACATCCTGTAGATGTGCCTTCCAAGATGACGGCAGGCAAAAAGACTCCCACAGACCTCTGCCACTGCTTCCTGTGACCCAAAGGAAGACGGAACCTCCCTGCAACCCTCTTGCCTCTAAGAAGTATCTAAGATACTTGAGTAAAGGAAAACACCGCGTGCCATTACAGTGCTAAACTGATCACTTACTTTGTATACAAACTGTGAAGGAAAAAAGAGTTTAGAGGCTTTGTGCATTAAAATAGGGAAGCCAAAGCGGTTACAGGAAGAGACACAGCCCCAGGACGGCGCTGGTCAGGGTGCAGCTCTCTGGAAGGGGACCTCACGCAAGCAGCTCCAAACAGACAGCAAAGCACAAACGGAGCAGCACAGCAGGAAAAGCCATCACTACCTCCTGCCAGGGCTCAGTGTGACCCCGAAAGCATCGTCTGCTCTCCACCCGGACCGGGAGGCCACCCAAGCCTGCAAGCCAGGAGTGAGCAAGCAGAGGGACTGCCAGCAAGGGAGCCGGGGCAGGAGGACGGACACGGGAGCTCCACGGTGTGAGGAGGATGCCGGTGCCAAGCGCCTCAGCCCCAGTGTGAGCTCAGCATGCACCAGGCAGCCCCTTCCCAGTGTCCGGCCCTCTCCAGGTTACTTACTCCTTCAGAGCGAGGGAGTTCCCCGTTGCTCTGGCCAGAGGAATACAGATTGACGTATTCACCCTCACCAGCCTCCTCACTGGCGTTTTCACTCTAAGGGAGACAGGATGAAAGGAAATTTGTGATGGTGCCCCCCTGCCAGAACTCAGTGTTGGTGAGAGACTGTGCCCCTGGGCTGGGAGGAGAAGTGCTCTCTGTCACCTAACTGGGAGCCCGTCCTCCAGCTCAGCAGTGAGACGGCCACCACTGAGGCTGTACCTTCCTGGGGGTAATTATTCTCCATTTCTCTATCCCGAAGGTCCCTGAGGTGCAGCAGAACAGCAGCAGGCATGGCTTTGCAAGAGCTGCCACGGGCTCCATGCGAGGCTGGGAAGGTGCAATATGCACGTGCAGATATCAAGGTTACGGACGCTGAGCATTCAGAGCATGACACACCAGTGCTGGTCCTACCTGTGCTGTAGTCCTGCCGCTAAGTGCAAACAGTCCTGCAGCCCAGAGGGTACCAAACGTATCTCCCAAACTAGGCTACAAGCACAGACTGGAGCCATCATGTCAGGCTAAATTGAACTTAAGGGCTTCTGGGCTCTAACATGGGCCCAACGCAAGGAAGATTCAACAGCAAGGCCAGGTCCAAAGTGTGAAAACCCGATCATCTAACTCTGCAATCAAGGTCCCTCTTCCAAACTCTGAAGAGGCAGCACTAGCATGCACTGTGCTGACAGCTCTCGTCCCACCGACTCAAGGCTCTGCTGCAAGCAAAAGAGGAACCACCTTTGCAAACGAGGTGTTTAAACAAGGAGCTGTAATGCACAAACCTGCTGAGCAATCCACACAACTGCTCCGGGACCTTACACTAGCAGTGCTGTGTCGGTGTGGGAAGGGCACTAGTCTAACTTCACCAACCCGTGATGCTTGGCACCAACATGCATGGCCACCAAGTACACAGCCAGGGCTGCTGGGGAACGGAAGGAGCGGGAGCCTGGAGACAGTGACAGGTTTATGCACAGGAGACAGAGCTGGACTGCACCCACCGCTCCAGGGGCTCACCAGGGCTTAGGAGGGAGCAGGGCAGCAATCACCAGATCCTGCCATGGCTGCAACTGCAGGCTGTGATGCTCTGTTAGGAGCCTGTGTTTAGGAACAGCCAACCTCACAAAACACTCCTTTACCTTCCTCAGCTTTGTAGCACAATTGCAGGAAGCTACAGCAACTTCTCCTCTCCCCTTCACCAGCATTTGACATTTTAAGCTTCCTACATGCGTGCTAACGTTTTCTCAGACATGCTGAGGCTGTTCATCTCTTCTAGCCACCGTTTTTGTATGAAATTATCTCTCTGCAATTCACACACACATTTGGAAACCAGACTAGATCACATTTAGCATGTATTAATACAAGACACATTTTCTTTTACAAAACAAACCCAGCCTTGCGTTAAGGTGCATTATCTCTTTGGATAGTCTCACCGAAGGCGTCTGGAGAGAATCAGTGAAAGAGGTTTCAGAAGGAAGGCAGACAGGAGCATTCCCATTAAAGCTGCTCTCCTGAGAAGAGGAGTTTGGCACATCCACAGTGCTGGGTGACTGGCTGGCTGCGGCGGGCACCGCTAGGTCAGAGCTCTGAGATGGATGGACGGGCGGAAAAGGTGGGGTGGAGCAGGAGGAGGAGGTAGAAGAGAGGAAAGGAGGTATGGAGACTTGGTTGTGAGGCACAAAGTCCTGGGAGTAGGACCTAAACACAGATTTGTACTACAGGACGCACAGACATACAACACAAAAAACAAGGAAGATGGGGAAAGGAAAGAGACAGACAAAAGAAAAGGTAATTAGATTGGCAGCAGCGTAGCAGCGACAGCACAAGGCATTTCTAACCCAGGCACCTCTCTGGTGAGAGGCCGACCCAAACAGAGGCAGCCCTGCTTTACCATCCGCATGTTAGAGCAGCAATTGCTACCTGGGACACATCAGCCAGTGTTTTCATGGAGAGTTATGTTCTTGAGGGAAAGCGGGCACCAGGGTGTTTACCTGCAGGTACCCAGCCTTTGCTGGGGAGGGAGGATGCCTGGGCACCTCCGTACTGCCAGTGACAAAGCACAGCCTGAAAATCCCTTGGGTGGGTGAAAGGATGTGCAGGCATACAGAAACGATGGCTGCAGGCATGCTGGAAATATCCTGATAGAGAAAAGGACTCCAAGTGCTTATGGCTTTTCTGGGATTTTCCACAGGATCCAAATTTAAGATGCCATTTGCTCCAGCCCTGTAATTTAACAACTACTGTGTTGTCAAGTCTGTTCCGGAGCAGGCAGCTCCCAGGGCGAAGTGGCTGGATACTGTCTCAAAGTTACACTGAAGGAGAAAGGAGATTACACACTGCTACTCCTTCCCATCTAAGAAACATAGGAAGCAAAAATGGTAATTGCCCTGAGGAGCAATGAATTCCTTATCAAACCAATCCTTTAATGCAGAGCCTTGAAGAGTCAGCTGAAGAGATGAAAGGAGATCATCTGCGTAAAGCTTTATTTCACTATCTCTCCTCATCATCAGATTACTGTTCAGATAATATTAAACGGTGCAGAGGGAATACACTGGGCCACGGAAAACAAGAGCAACCCTCTATCTTTAAATATCTGGTACTAGTCAGATTTGCCATCAGGGTAAGTCCAAAACAAAGCTGACATCCACAAAAAAAAAAAAAAAAAGAGAAGAAAAAAGAAAGACAATAATGCTAAAACCTGCTGCAGAGGAGTTTGTTTTAAAATCTGTGGAGCTCAACCACTAGCAAGATCTATGTCATAGTCAAATGGACCGAAGGAAGAATCACATCATCCAACAAACCCAGGCTGCCAATGTAGCTGTGGCGGTTGCTCGTTCGAGGGGTGGTGTATCACAGAGCTCTCCAAGCACAGGCACAACTTGCTGAAACCAGGCTCAAAAGTAACACCACCGTGATGTAAAAAGGAGATGGGGAAACAAAGGCATGAATTGGAGAATTCAGGCTACATTTCCTGAGGAAAGTTGAGCAGGGGATAAGAAGCCAAGCTCAGTCTGGCACCGGAGCTGCGGCAGCAGCATCCCGCTCAGCATGGGTATTTTTTTCCCTACCTAGGAAAGATGTGAACTTAACAATCTAAACTAAAAACAGCCTTGGGACAGAAGCCTGGGCAAAAAAGCTTTTCCATTACAAAGGAAAAGAAAAGTAAAAGTCAATGGATAGACTTTACCTTCCAACACCTTAATCCTTGAGTGGTTGCCCTCCACCATGAGTGGTATCTGGCAGTGCTCTGGGTGTGTTCTCAGGGCCCAAAACATATTGCAGGCCATAATACAGAGAAGCAGAGGGAGATGCTTTGGAAAGAGAGCTTAAAAGACTACTGAAAAATAATTAAAATGCAAATCCCTACCACATGCCCGTGGTGAACAGGAGACTGGCTCTAGGACAGGCTCCTCTCTCTTCCTGCCCGTTTCTTTCCGGATGAGCAACCCTAGCTCCAGGGACCTTGTCAGCTCTTGGTGCTGCCTCAGTAACAATGACAAGTCTAATCTCTGTATTTACTTTCTGCCTGGATAAATGTTCTACATTTATTCATTTTCACTTGCATGGCACAAAACACTAAATCCCTCGTAAGACGCCAGGCTCATGACATCATCTTGGCTCAGCAGATTCATTATGCCTGTGCTGCCGTCTCCCTGGTATTTCATGATCTCACCGACACTGATATGCCATCTATCGCCCCGAGTCCCAGGCTAGACCCCAGAAAAGAAGAGGAACGATGCAAATGAAGAACGGCGGCTCTCGAGAAGGCACTCAACAAACATCTGGCCCCGTAGCAAGATCCTCTACTCAAATGGGAAGGAAATAATTCACTCAAACAGGACTTACGTGCCAGCTCCCCTACAGCTGGGCTTCCTGCACCCACATTAGACAAGCGGCATATGCTGTCCTTCACTTTGTAGTTGATGGACACCTTCCATTGAGGAGTCCCAAAGGGGGTTTTGTCTCTGACCTGCTGAACCCCAAGAAAAAAGCCAGGCTTTCGCAAAGCAGCGGCAGAGCTCACGCAGGGCGGGAGTGAAAGGAAATGACTGACCTCCATCAAGTCACTCTGGGACAGGCAGCACCCTGTGAAGCTCTCACACTGTGTGATGGTGCTGGCAGGGTTAGTTCAGGCCAAACGCCGGCCGCGGGGCTCGGCAGCTGAGCCGCGGCCTGGTACGCTGCCCGCAGGCTGAGCGAGCAGCGCGGGGAGATGAATTACCTCTTCTGGGGCAGGAAAATGTGCATAGCTTCTGCCTTGCATAGTTTCAGAGACATTAATCCCAATTCAAAGGCGATTTAGACCTAAATATAACATAGTGTTGCACAATTTTTAAGAGTTTGAACAGTTATGTTGCTCCTGACAATCACTACGCATTCATCTCTCCTCGGCCTCATCAATACACCTCTCAAAAGGTATCTTGGCATGAGATGAGTTGAAAATGCCAGCACGAGGCTCAGGTTCCCAGGAAAATGCATTAATCTTCATTATGCGATCTGCAAACAATCATTTAACGATGCAGACATGCTCTCAGCATGCTGTTAACAAAGGGAACAGTGCAGAGAAGCCTTTGGTGTGCTGGCATTAATTAACCAGCCTGCTCTCAACTTCCAATCTTGTTGTAAAGTTGCATCTTGTAGAAAGGCCCCCTCCTTCCTCCGGAGCCTGCAAGCAGCTCTGGAATTCCAGCTATGCAGCCGTGCTGGGACAAGAGCCAAGAATGAAGCATACTTTTAAAGGGGAAAAAACCCAGGCTTCGGAGGAGATGATGTCCATATGGCACCCATTCCTGCTGCTCCCCACTGTGACCCAGCCCAGCCAGCAGCTGCAGCAGGAATCTGGCAACAGCTTCCAGGCAGTTTGGGTGTTGTACATCTCTCGGAAGCTCTGTCATCCTTTAAAAGAAATACTTTTTTTGGGAGGGGACAGTTCATTCAACAGAACTGTTCTTCTCCAGTCCTTCCCCCCATGTATTGCAGGCAATGGTTTACCTTGGAAACACATCAGCGCTTGTTTTAAGCCATTTAGAGGTTCCTTGCAAGGTCAGTAAGGCCTCAGTTACAGCTGCACTGACACAACCTCCTACTCCATGGCTTTGCTTTAAGTGAAGCACTTCAAAATAATCCCTGGGAAAGCTAGAAAGCAGGGTACAACTGGACCCTTTGGGAAAGGATGCTGTCCTCTGTCCAAACTGGTCACACTGCCAGGACCAGAAGATCTTCTCCCAGCTCAAGTGATCCTAACCTATGACAGCAAATGGCCAACATAGAGAGATGAGAAAGATCCCTCTCCTCTCATCAGGAACACGGATTTTTTTAAGAATCCTACCTGCCACTTGGTAAGTACTTCCACAAAGCATGCTTTGAGCTCAGAGCAGTCTTGTCTCCTGGGAAGAGCAGGAAGCTAACGTGCCCAGACCCGAATGTTTACCACACCGTGACACACGGGGTCTTCCAGAGACAGCATCTTGCAACCTTTTCAATTTGCTGCCTTTGATTTTTGTGACAGTCAATATTTTACAACAGTTTTCAATCATGAGCAGCAACGTTCCTGCATGTCCCAAAGGTCAATGACATTACCACTGTTTATTTGGACTAGATGGCAGGAGATAAGCACTCTAATAGAAAACTTATTTCAAGAGTGACGCTTCTCTCCAGTCACCAGGCATGGCTGACCAGCAGTAACCGGGAGACAGCGTGTTTATATGCAGGGAGTCACTGGTTGTGGGTTACAGCAGTCTCCCTCCTAAATTTAAAGCTGAATTCAATTATACGGCTGACAGAGCATCTGCGGCATCAGCAGGCAGTCCTCACCTTTTAAGCACAGCCTTCTCAGTTACCCCACGGACTTCTGCCTAATTAATCTGTGATCCTGCCAGACACTCCCAGATCAGATAGAGCATCAGACTTCCAAAACACGAAGTTATCAGAGGAAAGGATCAATCTTGTAGATCTCCTCTGCTAATGCTATCAAGTGAACGATGTGGGCAACGTGCCAGAATTGGATGCCCGAATTTTAACAGTAGGAATTATGTTCAGAAAATACTGGGTGTTGCACAAAGCCACTACACCCTAAGAATATAATTGCATAGACAACTACTGGAAAAGACTTCCTATCTCATGACACAATGCTGGGCTTCCAGGTACTTTTGCTAATGAGGAAGGAAACGGTCCTACAATGAATGGCTGGAAGCAGAAGCTGCCAACAGAATGGCTTCAAGCACTGCCACAGGAAAGGCAGCAACTCCTCATGCTGGATGTTTCTCAGCAAAGCCTCTGACCTGGCTGTACGGCTGACCTCTCTGTTTTTAAGCACAGCAGATGGATGGATGGGGCTGTTCCCTTGGGAAAGGGTGTCCTGGCTTACACACAAGAAAACATAAAATCTAAATTTCTCCTTAAGTGGGAAAGATTCTCTTACATCTTTGCAACAGAACAAATAAGGGGGCAGGGGAGAAGAAACCACTTGTAAGATTTATTAACCATGCTATCACACATCTTTCTTTTGAAACTATCAGGAGAATTCAATCTGATTGCACCTATGCTGTCAACTCTTGTTTAGCTTGTAGGCAATGTCACTGTATCTAGCAAGCAGATCTTTGAAAGTCAGAGCCTGGAGACTAAGGTAAGACTCCTGAAACATCAGTCACAGGAAAATCATGGGGTGTGTGGCCTACAAAGTCAAGAGGGGACTGTTCAGAGAGACCTACACAGAGCCCTGCAGTGCTCCAACTGGAAGAAAAATGTATAGATCATCCAAGGAAAGGGTTTTCAGAAGCAGGATTCGGTGGTGCCAGCATACAACAGCACTCTTAACATCACCACCCAGTCTGGCCACGGGCAGTGGAAATGAACACAAATGCAGATGGAAAGCTAAACAGGAAATGTGAAACAATACCTAGAACTTGGCAGCTGGGTAAATGGATGCAAATCTTTTTTTGCATCCACCCCCTTCCCTCCGCTCCAAATTAAGGAAGTAAAACCTGCTCAGGACAGAACCGAACCAGCACACCATGATTTCCCAGCCCTAGTTTGATCAAGACTCCCACCATCGTACTGCTACATGAACCAAAGCAGTTCAGTGTGTGCTTGGGCCAGCGCCACGGCGTGTGCTGCAGACTGGAACCGAGCTACGCGAACAGGGGCGAGGAGGGGAAAAACGTGTGAAGCACATGTCTGCATTGTGAGCATCTTTAAACACTTCTCTGACCCCCCCTTTTCCTGAACATACGTTAGCACACACACAAGAAAGAAAAACAGTTGCTGTGAATTTTCTGTGCCCTTGCTCAATTTGCTTGGGAACGGTGGGAACAAGTGAGAACAGAAGTGCAGAACTGGAGCTTTCATAAGGAAATCGCTTGCGCCTTCTGCTGGAATCCAACAGCCAATTTGGTTTCTGGAAAATTACTGGAAATGTTTCTTAATTAAAAAGAAAACAGAAAAAAAAACCCCATCATTTTGAGAAAGGCACGTTATTTCTTCATAGTTGAGGATGCAGCCAAATTTCTCCTAACGGCATGTACATGCCTTAGAGAAACAACTGTGTTCCTTGTTTGAGTGAGGAAAACGTTCCTCGCCATAACCAAGAGCAAGACCTTCTGCAGTCTTTGGTGGAAAATACGTGGCTGGATAGCAGTCTAGCCTGTCACTGGACTGATTTCCTTTACCAACACAGAGTTCCCCAGCGACTGGGAAGTAAGAGAGACCTGATCCTGCTGTCTGGATCCCTGCCCACCCATTCCCAGTCAAACAGCACAAGGAGTTAATGAAGGAAAGGGCAATACCTCTGTCTTCACAAGAAGGGAGGGAGGTGACCAGCTAGAGAAAAAACTACCAACCCTTACTGAGGAGGCTGGTTTCCTATTTCATACCTCCTTTCCTACCGTCTAGCTACAGAAAGTATTTACAAAGGAGATGGGAATCCCTACACTGACAGTACAATCCAGTTGTCCCGTGGATGTGGGATTTGCTGAGCATGGCATGGGGAGCACGATGCTGCAGCGCTTACAGCATCACCCACACTGCAAACGTGACCCTTGCTGGCACAGAGGCCAGACGTGAATCAGACTCAGTAAAAAACAAGCTCAACTTGCCAAACCTATGAGGTTTGATCCAGTTGCTCAAGATCTGCCTCTATCCAGTAAAAGCTATTACCTCTGACACAATTTCCTGCAAAGGGAAAAGCGCGATGAGTGGGTTGAGGGGCAGTGGTGGCTGCTGGACTGCAGCAGCATCTGCAGCACTGGTCAGAAAGAAAAAAGTCAGGGTTCTAGAAAAGAAATTCATACATTAAAAATTAGAAGAGGAAAGATGCCCTGAACAACTTCACCTCTTTTTTGCTTCAAACCCCTCTCTGAAAACAGGCCTTTCAAGTCCCTTAAATCAGCAGCGAGGTGCTAGTCCTTCACCTGGAGCACAGAGTTGATGGGCTAATATGCAGAACACAGTGTAGGCTCGGCTCTCCTGCTGTCTGCATGTGACAGATGGGCCAGCTCTTCCCTCTGGAATCAACTCCCATTGTCCACTACCCCATGCCAGTCTCCAGGGAAGGAGAAAAAAAGCATGGGGTACTTTTGTAAATTGGCTATGCTTGGCAAACCTGCGACCATTGCTCGTGTTTGGTCAATCATCGGCCACTTCATTTATCAGCTCTGACTTCCAGGTATTGACCAAAGGAGGCTTTTGCTTCCTGTATGGAATGGACAACGATTGATGTAGGAGAGATACCATTTGAAGAGATTTGGTAATCACCACTGATACTTGGGTATGCAGGAGGCCAACTCCTCAGCTGGCTGCTACGCCATGGGCGTGCTCTCCTAGCATTAGGTCCCTTGCTGGGGCTGGTGGGAAGCTACTGTTTATTTTTTAGAAGTTTTATTGCTCACTTGAGTGTCCTTTCTTTGGCAAAAGAGTTAAAAATAGAGACATGAGAGTAAGAGGAGCACAGCGATGTGCTTAGAGCGTTACTGGCACAGCTCATGGCATCCCTGGTGTGAAACCACACGGTCCTTCAGCCAATGCTCAGGAGCAGATCGCAAGAGGGGCCCATGTCCAGATCACAAGAGGGGCTCTGGTCCTTCTTGGTGCTGAAATACTGGATGTCACCCTGGAAATGATCCAAACCTTGACAGCTGGTTCACGTCTCGGTCTTATTAGGGATAGGGAAAATGGGATAAACCATGGTTATGGTATTACATGGGTCAGCTATGATCCGTGTAAGGACATTGCTATTTTGAAGCTCGGAGACAAAGAGACACTGTCATAGAGAAAAATCTCATTTCTGCCTGTGAAAGAATAGACCAGCTCGAGTCGTGAGCAACTAGGAGATTATCATAATTTAAAGGCATTCATGGAAAAAAAAAATCACCATTTTTAATTCAGCTTATTTCCTTTGTGCATTTGACAGTGCACTGACTAATTGTTCTCATTGTTCCTCAGGCTCCAGCTATTTATTCTCCCCCCAACCAAATCCCTGCAAAAACGAGTAAGGATTTCTTTTAAATGAAGTTTTAACATTTCATAAAATATCATCTCCAGAACAATGTAGTCCAAAGCAAGAGGAGAGAAGGTCAGAACAATTAAGTAGGTAGCAACCATTTAATCCAACCAGGATGCTTTTTTAAATGAAAGTGCCCATGTATTTTTAGAACCCTATACAATCATATTTATAGTGTCTCAATTAAAACCAAAATAGCCAAGTCCTTTTACCCAATCTTACAGTTCCATGTTTTGCCTGCAAGGATCGCTATCAAACAAGGGCTGTAGAACTCAGAACTTCTGAATCACTTCAGAATTTTAAAGCTGTTTACCACAAATTTATGCAAGCAGTAACCTTTCCACACCTCAGCCTTTTCATCCGTGCAGCAGAACTCCCATACTTCTCTCTCCAACAAGTGGAAGCCAAAACCTTTAATTCACTGCTTCTGAAGTAGCTGTACTTGTACAGTACTTGAATACTTTCTTCTTCTTCAGCCCCACGATTATCACTAATTTTTAGAGAATGACTAAGTGTTGAAATGGGTAGATAGCAGTGGCACAGTGGGAGGATTCCATTTTCAAATATTTAATATTAAACTAATTGAACGCTTCTGAATTTTCTCAAGGCTTGTCTGAGAATTTCTTCTCCAGAAGTCATCTAATTTACTAAACATTCAGGTCACTGTTAAAAAATAGCCTATTCTCAGTTGTCATCACACGGCAATCAGAGCATAACCACATAGTTTTACATGCAAACGAGCCCCATACTGATGAGCTGCTGGAATCCCGTGGTTAGATTTGATTTCATGACATTAATGCTTTGTTATTACCACCATTTAATTTAAGCAGCTGATCATGGATTTAAACAGTGTTTTAAGATTATTCTCATTTTGATTTAAATCATTCTCAGCTCCTGACGCCGTTCTCTCCTCCGACTGTTCACAAGTGCTGTAGGAGAGAAAACCCTGCTCATCTGTCAGCAAATCATACAAGCTTGCTGAGCTTGTGTGGGACCACGGAGACCTGAAGGGGAGCGGACAAGCAAATGTGGGGTGAAAGATCTGGCAGAGGCCATTTTCTAGGAAGAAAAATTAAGGGGCTGCAGCCACTATTGGACTAAATCAATGTATTTCGGGGATGGCATTGTGTTATTTCTCCAATGGCCAGACTCACGTGGCAGCAGCAGCCTTTAATCGACTCATCCACATTGCTGACATCATGTGATGGAGCAAAGAGACTTCACAGCTCCACGTAGGTCAGAGGAGTACACCTGGGCACACAGGCCAGCTCGTCTTCATCAGTCCCCTCACAACACCACCACCGTGTATATGACATAATGAAAGCCACACCTCCCCAGTGCTTCATTGAGTAGGATTTACACAGGGTTTTTCTCACCCAGCCAATTAATACACGAGTTGAAAAGCCCCCAAAAGAACCTCTACCCGTAACTGGGAGCGTAAGCACAGGATTTGCACACGAGCGTTTCACCGACACAAACACACACACGTGTTACAGTGCAGAGAGCAACTCACCGAGTGCACAGGAAAGGAGCTGTGCCGGTTGAGAAAGGAGTTAGAGACTGACATAGTGAGGCCCTGAGTGGCACCGCTGTCCTCGGGGGTGAAGGGCACTTTAGTTTGCTGGACACAGTAGGAGACAGAAGAGAAAGAAGAGGCAGCATAGGAGGCCTGCTGAAGAGGGGGAAGAAAGCAAGAGACAGAAGACACACAGAAAGAGAGCACAGAAAAGGCTGTGAATAAAGGATAAGAAACGCTAACTGTAAAACAATGCATATAACAGCTTGCTAAACAAACAGCTATTCATACAGTTCATCAGAGCCAGACACACCAATATGCCCTTCTTGAGCTCAAGAGGCACAGCAAAAATCACAGTTCAAATCTTCTTTGTTTCACAAATCCCTTAAAAATCACCTCCCACCTCCCCCTTTCAGTTCCCCCATGGGCAGCTGTGCTGGAAGAGGCAAGCTGCTCCACGCTGGCCCATTTGCCCTGTGGCATGGGGGGCAGATCCCCAAAGGAAGAACTGGCTCTTGCTTTTGTCTGTTAAGCAGCTGACCCTTACAGACTACTATTTTCTGTGGCAACCTGAGGACTGGAAGCTTGGTCTGCCCAGCGTAATCTGTGGGTATCTGTGTGTACTGGGTAACAGTCATGTCCAGCCTCTTCTCAGTCCAATGCAAAATTACGTCTTGTTTGCAGAAGAGTAGGATATTACACTGCAAGTGATCAATACCATGAAGGGATTTCTCCTGAATTCCACTGTAGTGAAGAGTCTGAGGGAGGCTAAGGTCTGTCTAGGCATTCTCAGCTCTGACTTGTCGATTACAACATAAAATGTTTCACAAATAAGATCTGAAGCTCACGGGAAAGGAATTTCTAATTAGTATTTTATAGACAAGTCCATCCAGCAAAACTGGCATACTGCTAGAGCAGCTGCTGCCCATGTGATGTGGTGTCTCAGAAACTCCCAGGGCAGCAGGAGCAGAAGAACAAGAGTCTGGTGGCTTTTACAGTGATTGCTGAATGAGCCATGTCTGCTCACACCACTTTCCCAACTAAGAGATGAAGGGAAAGGTGGGAGGCTGTACCTGAAGAAACCTTTGCTTCAGGGGAATGGCAAGCAACACCTTGATGGTATCAGCTTGAAGGACTAGCAGGCAAACCAGTGACAACTTGGCTACCAGATAAAGATTAAAGGGCAGCAAAAAAAACCCCAACAGTGTTTGCTTCAGCTGACAAATTTAGAGAAGGAGCAGAACTTCCCTTCTGCAGAGCAGCTACAGTAAATCTGCACTGTACACATGCTCTCTCACGACTAGACCAAGTCAAGCCACCTCGAGGAGGAGGAGGCAGGGCAAGAGACTACCAGGTACAAGTGACAGTGCAAGAGTCACACTGACAAAGGGACCATCAGACTCTGCTTGACCCTTCAGGGAGTCGTCCCACAGAGTCTTCAGTGTTCCCACAGAGCAGAGGGACACGGTTTTTAAGGTCTCAGCCCCACAAACAATAATACAGAACACTCAGTTTGGCTTAGCTGGAAATGTTACTTAACCTTTTTAGGACTCCTACCTGCATCCCAGGAATGTAGTTATGAAAATCCCAACATTAGAGCTCTTGGTTGCTTTTCCCATTTCATTAAAAACAACACCCTGGGACAATCAAACTTTAGCACAGATAATGTGAAGAAATATTGCAAGAGTCTGTCATGATGGTAAGACCAAGGCTTTGTTCCCACATTTCATCCTGTTTCGTTTAAGCCATGGAGAATTTAAGTTAGCTGCATTACCACAAAAGATGCTTTGTTTGGGTTTTTTTTTTGGGGGGGAGAGTTGATTTTCTCTATTAAAAAACCCCAACACAAGTAATTAATATAAACAGACTCCCTAAGGTTGGAGTTAAAAAAAAGAGAGAAAATAAAGAAAGACCCTTAAAACCAACTAGGACAAAATCCCAGCTTCACTGAGTTTGGAAACAAAACTGCTGCTGCCATCACTGAGGCCAGGATTTCATTCCCCATGTGGAAAAGGGCACCTGTTGTACTGTTAAGCCCCCCACCCAACACATGCGGAGGTTCCTTATGTGCTGGGAGTTTGTGAGGGTCAGCGGAATATGGAAAACCAGGTAAAATCCTGGCTCACACAAGGGGATGACTGTGGAGAAAACAGGGATGAGTTAAATAATAGCTATACCCAAGTTCTGTGGCTCTGGCCAAGCCTGAGCCATAAAAGCAGTTATTATGTTTAAATGGTTATTATTAGTGGCATCCTTGACAACAATTTCAAAACAGCATTGGGAACAACAGTGCAGCAATCTCTTGAAAATCGTGTTGCCCAGTGTGTCAAAATCTTCAAAGCAGTTGTTACACAAGCCTGCAGTCTGGCACAGCTTCAGCCACGCCATGTGGAAGACTAACAATTCATTTTTAGGGCATTTTAGGACTTGCAGAACTTATGGGGAACAGTCTAAACGTGGGGTTAGAAAGGAGCCCGAAGTAGATGATGCAAAATGCCTACAAACACATTAACAGGATGACAAGGAGTGTGATGTGGTAACACCACCAAGATGTCCTCCCACCACCGCAGCCTGTTAGAGACAGGAGAAGAAAGAACAGAGCTGCTCCTGGGAGGCTGGTGTGCCCTGCCAGGGAGGCTGGTGTGCCCTGCCAGGGAGGGCACCGCGGATGTCACTCACCAGCTGCCGCTGTTTCGGTGGGAGAGCAGGAGGAGGTGCCAGTTCTTGTGAGGAGTCTAAGCTGATGAAGGAGTCACTGAACCCATAGACTTCCATGAGGTGCTTGTTCTTCTGCTGGTAGATGTGCTCATTCTGAGGGGTTTGGTAGAACCTGGATGGCTGTGGCTCTGAATAGTCTTCCACAAACTGCATATATGCCATCACTGCCAAAAAATAAAAGGTATTATCACCGCTCCTGGTCTGCAGGCTGCAGCTGCAACAAGCAAGCAGGGTGCTTATTCCTGAAATAAGAATAAGGCCATGCCACTCTTGGTCACGCATTGCTGCAGGCTGGGAGCAGCAAAGCACCTGTGTTGTGCTCACAGGTAGCTCATGTAGTCAGCTGATCCTTACCTTGCAGGAAAGGATCCGAATATCCCGTCCGTCCTGCACAACAGACATGCTCACAGGCCATAAACACATCTGACAACAGCTTTAATGAACAAGTGAGGTCTCTGAACAGCTACTTGGTAATTCTGATTCACTGATTCTTAGCCCAAATCCCTGCCTCGCGTGTAACCCATGGCAATTCAGAGAATATTCCTCAACAGCTACTGCCCAAAGTCCCCAAAAAAGAGAATAACTTCAGCCTGCTTTCTAGTAGGCATGAACAATTTTATACAAAGATGCAACCTTGACAATAAATCTATAGTAATTCTTGCACTCACATCTGTAGTCAGCAAGTCTGTAGAAGGAGGAGGCTTACAGTCTTTCTCTGTTCCAGCGAGCTAATAAAACTGTTACCAGAAAACCCCGACCTGCAAGACTGGGAGTACCTCTCCCTCTGCTATTTATATGCCACTGCTGGTGCTGGCACAAAAGATTTACCTTTTAAAAGAGCCACTGACCATGCCTTCCTACTTGTTTTGCTCCCGCCCCTTTTTAAAGCATCTTACCATTTCCAATTCCTGAACCCAAATGATTCAAAAGCTTTTCTGAGATGTGGTTTCATGGCAATAATAAATAGGCTCAAATCTAATTTAGAAGTCCTTTCCAGTGGTACAATATCCTTCCAAAATCTATCAACCCCCCCAAGCAGGTCTGTCTGTGCAGCTCTGAGAGCATTAGTTACTGCTGTGGTATTTTAGTGTTGGAGGGGGAGCATGACATCCAGTGTCACAGAAAGACTACAAACCCCCAGAATCATTAAGGATCAGAAGTGTATTTAATAAATGTAAAATAAATAAAGAACTCTCTTCATATACCCAAGAACAGGAGCAACAGATGTATTAAATGACATAAAAAGGACCAACCAAGGCCTTTTAGTGAATGTGCTGTCATGCACAGATCATTCCTGTGATCATTCCTCCCTTCTCCCTGATAAACAAGCACTTGTCAGATTTTGTAAATCTGGTCATTAGGTGGCAATTACTCAGCTTCTGCTGGCATTTCAGTTGTACAGCTGAAATGAATGGATGAGTTCAGTGAAAGCTAAAAATACGACGACCACGATGGAGTTATCTGCACATCGTGAAGCCGGCTCCAGAGCTCGCTGCAAGGCAGAGCCCTCTGTTCACCTGCCAGCACAGATACACAGGCCAGCCTATTTCAAACAGGATGCAGCCACACAAATGTGTTGGCAGGAAGGAGTTCTTTTGCACCTGTCTTTTGCACCTTTTTTTCAGATTTCCTCCACTATTTAAAAATGGAGCTAACACAGCTGCCCCTTCCCACAGAATTACATCCCTCCTCCAAACACTAGAATAAAGAAAAAAGGGGGGGGAAAAAAGGTTGTGGCAATGGGAATGCAGGAAACCTCAGCTGATGGATTTTCAACCCCAACCGGTAACACCTGCTGTCCCCATCCTGTGACCCCACACTGTCCTGAAAGAGAACAACCTGTTCATGTTCAGCAGTGCTGCCAGTTCCTGCACAGCTCTGCCAAGGCTGCTGAAATCCTGACCCCCAACACCCCCTTGCTACCCGAGCCTTGCTCCTCTTCCTCCCCCAGCACCACTTCACTGATGGAAGTCACCATCTTTGCTGTTTCAGACCTCTCCTTCTCAAAGAGAGCATGACAGAGGTTCCAAACTGCACACACACGTGCGTTGGTGTGCGTTTGTGCTCGCCCATCAGCTGGTGTTGGCACTCCTGCTCAAGCCATGGTCAAAGTTCAGGCCCGTGACTTTCAGCCCAAGTCCTAACAGTGAGAAGAAGCATGTTCTGGCAGTGTTCTCCTATTTGAAATCATGGTGAGGGAAGTGTTGTACAAAACAAAGAACTGCTAAAATACTTTTTCCAAGTATCAGTGATTCAGTTGACTAAAGTACTCCTATTGATATCCACGTCCTGAAAAATGCCTTGGTGTCATACAACAGCTTTAGAGGGTAAGATCTAAAGAAGCCTTTTAGAATATATTTCTTTAGCTGCAGAAGTGAACTGAAGATCAAGACTCCTTGGAGAACTGTAGAAGACAAGAGCTTGAGGGGAAAGATCACATTCTGAGAGCTCATCAGCTAAGTAGGACAAAAGCCAAGAAGTCAGGCTTGGCGGTCCTGGTGTAATGCAGCTGACATTGCTAAATTCAGACCAACCCTTCACATGGAGTTACCTACCAAAACTGTGCTTAGCATCCAGACCTGAAGACAACACTCTGGATCGATAGCTGTGAGTTCCTCTGCTTGACAGCACAACTCGGGAAGTGTTGGTGAAAAGGGTATCACATCAGACACTTGTGTAAAATTAAATTACCCTAACTCAAGGTAGTCAGCCTGAATGCTGTTGAGAGCCTTAACTCAATCTGCAAGGGAATAATGAAGAGCTCTTTTATCTCAGCTCTTTATGAGGCTAATGCAGCCCATCATCAAGGCAGCTCCCTTGCCTTGCTTGTTACAACTAGTCCAGCGCAGGTGAGCATGTCTCTGCTTCTTTGTCATCTACTCTGTTTTTAGGTGAAGTGAAAAACAGTTGGGATGGTGAAATACAAACTTGGCTCAGGAGTAGAGACTGCAGAGCGCAAATTAAAATGGGCATCGTAAAAACGTTGCTGATCTTGAACAGGAGAGTAATGGAGCAGGACTGCTCCTGATACTGCTGTTTGCAAAGGGTCTCCTCTCCCTTCTCCCTTCTGCTGTGGGCTTTAAAAAGGCAGAAATTTAAAAAGCAGATGGGAAATTACATCACCAGCTCAGAGCAGGCTGCATGCCCTGCAGCAACTCTGCAGAGGGAGGGATGGGGGCTGCAACCTCCACGGTGAGCAGCCGGGGTGGAGTAACACAGGCTCAAGGCAGCGCCCCAGGAGAGAAGGGAGACGTGAGAGAGAAACCTCTCCCACCACATGCCCAGCTTACGTCAGTTCTGAACCCAGAGAGAAAATATTTGAAATTAAAAAGATACACCATAAAATCTCTGAGTGAGGCTAGGAACACCTTCCCAGCAATCTGCCTGCAGTGCCTTGGCTGTCATTTTTGAAGGAGCTAAAGCTGTCTGGGGAGTTCTAGCACACACCAGTTCTGCCCACATGGCAGAAGTCACGGGCATCGCTTGCCATACAGCCGGGAGCGCAGCCACCAGCCCTGGAAGCATTTGGCTGTGGGAGAGGAGAGAAGGCAGCAAGCAGCCTCTTGTCAGGAAAACACCCTTGGAGCAGTGGTTGATGGAGTCTGTAAGGAACTGCTAGGAGCTTATCAGCAATGAGGCACGTCTGCAGTACAGGTAAGGATAGCAGTATTCGATGCAGAGGACCCGCTGAAGGTCTGGCCCAGCTCTGGGCGCTGTGTCAGCAGCCCATGTTACAACTGGCCCTGCACGAGCAACAGATCTGTCTGTATGGGCAAGAGCCAAAATAATGGAAATCCTTCAGCTATACTGCACACCAACTCACTGGAGAAGTCAAGGTCAAATAAGTCAGTCTTTGCTGTCACCCCTGGGAGGAGAGCTGTTTCTCAACGAGCTCACATTATCCGCTGGCTAAGCCCAGACTGCCCTCAGCATGGTTCCTGCAGTTAAATACCAGCTGCTTACAGGGCACCAGGCTGCATTTTGTTCCCACTGACAGGGAGCGAAGCATGAATAAGTGCCTTGCTTCTAGTGTGCAATCTGTTTAGGGGAAGGATCTTGTTATTTCTGACTCTGGGCTCTCCATGGCAGAAGCTGCTCCATGTCTGTCTTGTTCAGCAGGAGCACAGTACTGGTGGTCAAGCACAAGTCTGGAGTAATTTGCCCTTGGTAATTTGCCCTTTACAACACGTACTCTTACACCACTAAAAGACCAATAATTCATACCAGACTAAAAGGCTTATCACTCCTGCTTAAATTATACAGAAGCCAACTCTTGGAGGTCCCTCTGAGCACAGCTCATGGCAGTACATACAGTTAACTCAAGCAGGATTCGCTGTATATTACCAATAAAAAGACCATGAAAGCCTCTGCTGCAACATTTCCTGCCAACTACCAAAAGCTGACCCACAACAAAGGGACTACAACCCAGTTCCATCTGTATGAGCTCTAGAGCTTTTTAATAAACTCCTACATCTCCCCCAGATCCCAGGAGTTTGTTGGGCTTGTGGAAGCAGCACGATGTGATCACACCAGAGTATCTCCCTACATCAGCCTCTGGGCAAAAAACTCATGGATGCTACCAGACAGCCCAAGTAATGTTTTACTGCCCTACTAATATTGAAAAGAAAAGTAAAACTAATCACCACAGATCTGTGGTATGATACACTGTGGAGTAAAGGCAATCTAAAACAAATTCTCAGTGTCGCTTTGAATGCAATTAAAAATCCACAGCAGAGGGGGATCAGCCCAAATACTACTACAAGCTTTGCACCAAAGATGCTTTATCAAACCATCTGAGCTGTCAACACATTAGATAACAGCTTCTACCCTTCCTAACAATGTGATCTGATCGATACTCTAAGAGCTTGCGATAATGCCAGATGACAATTAACTCTGTTCTGACATCAAAGAAAATTAACACACAAGGCCTTGAGGTTAAAGGTGTGCACAGGCAATGGAGAAGATAGCTTTTAAAACTGTCTTTAAGTAACTCTTTGACATCTCATGTGATAACAGAAAACAAAGACATGAGGCTTAAAGGGAAAAGCAAACAGCCCAGGTCTCTTTCAACTGTCAAATCGCTTCTTACCCAGGACTGGTGTGGGTGTCTCCCCCTACCAAAGCTGCCTGCGTGTATAGAGATGCGTTTCCCTGCATACATATCAGTCTGTGTGGTGTGAAACCACCCAGACCCAGCCCTCCTTATGAAGATGGAGGGCCCACAAGAACCTGATCCTACATAAGGAGTCTCTGTATCGCATCCCCGTGCAGCTGGTACTGCGGGTGAGTATTCTGAATAGCACGAGCCACAACAAATAACCTTGGCTGTGCCCTGTGCCAGCATTTCTTTCCTTTCTGCTGCCTATAAACAAACATCTTGGCTCCTTTTTAGCTGCTCTCAGTGTCTTTGAACTGCTTGCTTCCCAGAGAGGCACAAAAGTGACTTCCTGTGTATGGGGACACTGAACTGGAAGATGCTCCCCACTTTCAGGTTAGTCAAGCCTTGTGTGCTGAGTTACAAATGTGGACTGGCCACTTAGGGATAATGAAAATGCTTTCAGTGAGTGGCACAGTACACTCCCATCAGAATGGACAGAATACTGACCCTGCCGCACGATGCACCCATCCCACGTCCACCTTCTCAGTGAAGAGACAAGAAACTGCAGACATGAGTCAGAAGGCCAACTCAGCACTTCTGAGTCAGCTCCTCACTTGGGCTTCCAGCCACACAACAGATCCAGAGCTTGCACGCGCTACCTCCTCATGCAACACACAACTGCAAAACAAGCCAGCGACTAGTAAACTAACAGCTGCTGATCTCACTAGGCTGTCCACAGCCTTCCTTGGCAGATCAGTATGGCTGCTTTTTGGGCAAGAAGCTTCACATGTTTTCATCCATGAACATCCATTAAGGAAATCAGACTAATGTCGTGAGCTTGAGTCCCAGTCAGTACCAGCATGCCAGGAGCCTGGCTGGGGATGGCAACCCATGGCAATTAGAGGCTGCTCATTTTAATGATTTGGGAAATTCTTAGGCATCCAAAGGACATGAGATCCTGTAGCAAAACAGCAGTACCGGACACTAGGTTAACAGCGTTGTCGTGCACAGCTATGTGGGTGACTATGTTCCTGTTGCCAAACAACTGCTCTGGCAATACTTGGTCTTCCTTGGCTGTGGACAGAAAAGCAGCTCCTTCTCTAAGCTCTTGGAGAGTACACAATTCTTTTCTGCAGTGGGAAAACATTAATAGATTTGGGGCAGAGGGGAAGGAATACACCTAAAAGGGAAGATAAACCAAGTTCTGCAAGGCAGAGCACCTCAAACATCACACTTGGGTAAAGACTTGGTTCTCAGTATAGTAATGAAGAAGCTGCACAATGCCATTTGTCCTGGGTCTGGATCGTACCTGGCTCCAAGAGTCTCCCCCTGCCAGCCAAAGGACTGACACTTCCCTTCCACACCTCTGATGCTGGCCAACTGATTTTAACACTCAGCTCCACAAAAGCAAGGGCATTACCTTGGGGTCACCTTACATAACGGTCATCAGAAGCATAACAACTGCAAGGAAAGGTAAAAGTAAAACCCAAACACAAGAACTTGCTTACTGTGTTTGTTTTTCTTCTCTGGCAGAGGTGGTGGCTTCTCTGGGTCACTGTTAGAATCTGGAGCAGCAAAGTCAGCAATGAATTCAACTGGTGCTGAAGAGTTTCCTTGCTGGAAAGGCAAAACAGCAGCAAACGGTGGGAAGGGTACTGATGGGACAGATGTGGCATTCTGCATGTCATCCTCGGAGATGTTATCATATTGGGAAGGGTGCCTCTCATAGGACACCCTGCAGTTATCTGAAGTCTGAGAGCCTGCGCTCCTCCTCTTCTTTTCTGGTAAAGCTGGAGGAGTCTCTGTTGGCTGCGATGCTCCCAAGAGGCTGCAGAATTCCACTGGAGGAGAGCTGCCCTGCGGTGGGAGCTGGAAAGCCTGTCCATGGAAAGGGGAGCCAGACTCACCCAAGGACTCTGGCAATGGGCTGAGGATACCTGGCACCTGCTGAGGTATCTGATCAGCATTGGAGAGGTCCTGCTGCAGGAATTCATAGTCCGGGTCATAGTGATCCGACTGATCTGGTATAACAGAGGGGGCAGGAGAATGATGCATTAGTTTCTCTCTTTTACAGTTTAGCTCTTCTCAGTTCTGACCCCTCCCACTCAATCAGTTAATTAATCAGTTCATTTCATCAGAGTGGCACTTCCTTGCAGCAAGGACCATCTTGCTACACCTTCTGTAATGTTCAGCCTTAACAAAATTCTTATCATTATTTCTTTACACTAGCAAACAAATAATAAAAAATTCAATAGTAGATCATTGCAGAGATGATTTGAGTTTCATACTTGGTTTTATTTTCTTTCCTAGTATGTGGAAGCAACATCGCTTTAGTCTACCAGGACTGTCATTTCTGCAGACAAGGCTGAAATCCACAAAACATTCCACTTGAGAGCTGAATCGAGTTTGAACACAATCATCTATAGCTAAGGGAACACATTCCCCTGGGCTTTTTCCTATCCAACAGAATATAATTCTGCACAGAACCGCCTGCAGCGACTACAAGATGACAGTTGCGAGCGCAATCCATTTACTTCTGCATCACAGCTATGACAGCTCCCAAACCAGAGTGAAGGGGGCTCCTCCAGCAGCCCTGGACAACCCCCCAGCTTACCTAACGTTTCACAGCTTGTGTTGCGGGAGCACTGGCCACTGTCGCGGTCCAGAGAAGAGAGCTGCTCGTCAGACTTGCTGAGTTTGCCGATGCTACTGCACGGCGAGAGGCGAGGAGATTCCCCCCCATAGGAGTGGCTTCCACCAGACAACCTTCTCTGGGCATAGCAGTCTACATCAAAATCCTTAAGCAAAAAAAAAAAAAGAACAGTAATAACCAAATCATTGTCATTCTTGGCAGCTCACTAGCGAGCAAGATGCCGCTTGAGGAGCAAACACCTCACAGCTGCATTAAGAAAACCAGGAGGAAAGGGGATCAGCACTGTTAGCCTGCTCTAGTTAGACAAGGACCATGGAAAATCTTGGATTCGGTAAGCAGCCCATGCCAGGGAGCTCTGCATGTTCTTGCTTCAGGCAGGGCGTGCTGTGATCCACTCTGGATTTCACAGATGCTGAGAAGATAGACCAAGTTCCTCAGTGCCACACGTGCCTGATGACTGCTAGTCAAGACGCAGGGTACTAGGTCACCAGACTGCAAGATTTCTCATTAAATAGCCAGGGAAAATGAGCTACAGTGAGGTACAGCTTCCTGTGCCTACCACTACGTTTCTATTTTGGAAATTAGCTCAAGCTTATCAACCTGCAAGTGAACCTTTCACATATTCCCACTCCAGCCAAACAACCGAAGTGTGTAAGTACTACTAACTGAGGAACTGCTGCAGCTTCACCTGCGTCAGCCAAATGACAGCAGAGCCTCCCAAAGTCAGAGCTGAGGCTCTGGGGATGAGGATAGGATTTCATTTTGGTGCAGTTTAGTACAATTTCAGATCCTCATTGCTGAGTTAGTAAATTCCTGAATGTGTGAAGCAGACCTGGCCACTTACACTGTGTAAAGCAAACCCAGCCACTTACAATGTGTAAAGCCAACCCAGCCATTTACAACGTCATAAACCCCAGCCTAGGACAAGTGATGGAATATGATTAACACAGAGTCACAAGTTTTCTGTTTTTCCACCAGAAAACTTTCAAATTTCCCCAAAGCCCCAGCAGCAGCCAGAGCAGCTGCTCAAACTACTGCTTGGGTTAAAAGATATTCTGAATTGCGACTGGCTGAAGACAGACATCTGATGTCAGTGTGCCACGTGTTCCCTTGGCCTGTAAGCAAAGCTTGGTGAGATGTCAGGAAGCTCAGCCAGCCACTCTGTACCCTGATCTGTTTAACACAGCAACACTCAACTGCTCACATCGTCACACTCTGATACAGCTCAAGGCAACGAAGTTTGTAGCAATTTGTTAATTAAATCCAACAACAGTGTAAAAAAACCAAATAAATTGAAGCTGTTCACGTTATTTATTACACTGATGTTCCTGCCACTAAAACTCCTGCTCCAGAGCTCTCCTGTACAAGGCTGCTGGGACCTGCAGAGGCGTGCAGGAAGCTGCATGGCCGCAGGTCACGGCATTTCTCTGAGCTTTTGCTACAATTCACAGCACGTTTCCCTTGGCTTTCACAAAAGGGTTATGCCATTACCTGTCTGTTGATTCCAACAGGTAAACTGGACCCACTGGTGGCTCGACTCATGGGGGCTACAACTGCCACTCTCGTTGGGGAAGGTGCCGACTGCCGTTTTTTAGGAGGCAATGCTGGAGGAGGGCTGCAAGACACAACAGGCATTGATGCTTCCATTACTCTTCCAGCAAAAAGACTTTTAGAGGCTTCACAAGCTTGTCTTCCAGAAAGGGTGTGACTTGCCAGGCTCAGAGCTCAGAGGGTCTTGTGGAAAGCTGGCAATGACTACCCGGCAAAGCGCATCCACTAACAAACATCAATCTGAGACTGCTCTCACATGTAAGGTCCTGTTCAGGGACTGATTTTTTTTAAGGTTGGAAAACAAACAAAAACAACTGCTGTTTTCAAGCTCATTTTTCATGGAGCTAATTAGCACAGTAATTATTCCTTAATAACAGTGGCGAAAAGCCAAATGAAGTATTTTGGTTGACCCAAATATTGTTTCCATTCACAGAAGTCCCTCCTCCTCAAACCTTCCAGGTTTGAAAAACATTCAAAGTTTTAAAAGACAGAAAAATCCTTTTTCTGCCCTTTTACTCTCCCAGTGAACACCAGGGAACAAGATGGTGAGTGTTGCTTTCATCATGTATACTGTGAGGGCCTGGGTTTTGGCATGACTCTGCCTCACACACACTTCAGCAGTAACTAGTGAGACTTTAACCAATGTATTTTTAGGCTTTACTTCTAATGACACATAACTCTGGTCATTGTCAAACCTGCAAGGTTCCAAGAGCACATATATTCTGTTCCTGGACCATACCAGGAAATTTTTATATATAACATAAAAATTCATAAAATACATAGAATTATGATTCCTTTTGCAACCACAGCCCTCAATGCTGCATTTTCAAACTAGCACATGACATGCAGTTTTCACACCATCCATTTACACCAGTACTAGAGAAGAAAAATATCATCCGCACAGATCTAAAACCTGCAAATGGGGGGTTTCCTTCTGAAAATAGAACATATAAACCTTCATGTGGTTACTGCTAGAACATGGTCAGTATAAGACTTTTTTTTAATGCTTTATTAGTTCCTTTCACTCTTAAGCTGATAAGCAATTCAGAACAACCTGGATCCGCAGGACAGACGGATAGTTGCTGGCTGAACAGCACAGGACACTGTTGTACAGTGTGGTATTCATGTAGAAGCATCTCTAACCCTCTTCATGGGCATAATTTGCAAGATTGTTTAAGAAACAAGAAGCTGGTAAGAGCCACTGGTATTTTTTCAGTCAGCTGGCTGGCCAGCATTACCTGTTTTCTGCCACACGAATGCTAGGCAGAGGGGGTTTAGGAGGTGCAACTTCTTCATCCATGGAGTCAGTCAGTAGCTCGTTGGATTGAGTCATGTTCGTTGTTTTGTGGAGGATCTCCATTTCTCGGTCTGTAAGGGGAAGTTCTGATGGGCTGCAACAAGCAGAACAGTGACTACAGATCAGAAAACACAGCTGGAATGCAGCACGCTGACTGATCAATGCATATTTTAAATCATATGCAATATGAGAGACATCTACAGCAGAAAGCATCATTTACACATGCAGATGGACTTCCACATATATGCAGAACACACTGTGCAGGTGTGATGGCCACCAATGCCTCATTGCCAGACTTTGGTCTCTTCCCTGTCATATCCTCTTTTAAGCAGTCCCACTGAAATGGATGAGGCTGCATAAAGTACATTACGTTGCCCTCTGTGAAGAGTAACTGAATGCTTTAATTTACCTATCAGTAGTAAGAAATTATCCCTTCTATGTTATTCCTGCACACAGAAGAAATCCTTGCCAATCACCTACCTGTCAGATGTACATGCTGGTACACTGGGTTTAACTGGACTTGTGGGAGAGGGATGCTCCTGCTTTTCAATTGTGAGTCTGACCAGCTCCTGGATGGATGGAGAGAAGGAAAAAAGAATAATCATTATTTGCTGAAGGCTGCACTCAAGCATCCTAGAACAGAAGGGGCAGCTCCTGCAGCAAACTCCTGGTTACCCAGGTTATGGATTAATGATGGCAGAGACAGGCAGAGTGCTGGGCTGGGCGTAAGCCTGGCACAGTGCTGTACAGAGGAGCAGCCTGCTCCCAGTAATAGCTTAGCCATACTTGAGTTAAGCTCACAAGCCCCATCCCTATGGGATTCTGCACCAACCCACATGTGTCTTTGCTGTGCTTCCTCTTTCCTCTCTCATCACAAATGTGTTCCAGTCCCCACAACATGGTAGATAATGACAATCTGACTTTACATATGTAAATATTAAGTCAAGTCTTACACAGTGGAGTACTTCACCTAGCCAGTAAAAAACCAAAACAAAACTTGCTTTTTATTTTATAAACAAGTATGTCTTTGTTTCAAAAAGCAAGTTTTCTGTAACATGCCCCCCCAAAAATAAACTACTGAACACCTTCATTAAAAGGTCTGCTTTCCCTGAAGTCATCCTTTAACATGCTAGCAATGGATTTCTTAATCGTTCAAGGAACTACTGCAGTGTGTCTGTTATTGGGAGGTAAGTCCCTGGATAAAGAGATAAGGGAATGATAATCCTGAACAAGTCAGCCTGCAGTCAAACCCACAATCATTCACACCAGAAAGATGGAGAGAACATTTTATGGATGACTGATGCCGACAAATAGATCTACCGCTCACAAACACGTGGCCTCTTATAGGCAGGCAGGAAAACTGGCAGTGCTTCCTGGCAGTATTGGCCTCCCAGCATATTAGGCAAAGGAAACTATCTAGGATCAATTTCTTAATTATTTTTTTAAAAGCAGCCTGAAGTACGGCGTCATCATCCCAGTGTCATGATTCCAGTGTCTTCAAGTCCATGTCTGTTGAGCTCCTCTTTCAATGCAAGAGCTCCAACTGGAATATCGTCATCATCATCCTCCCAAGGAAAGGAAATACTGTGGTTTTCCCATTTTTATATAACACTGTATTTAAAGCTGAACTTCCATGGGTCAGCAAGAGGAATACAGTAGCACACTGGATGTGCAAAGGACGGCAAACACAATCCAAGTGTCCTCCACGGCTGATTCTGGACTCAGTATTTTACTTACATTCTTGGTGTGAGCTTGAGCTCAAAAATAATTTACGCTCTGTCAACGTAAAACAGGATGAAATACTCAGCTTTTCAGAAGTTGTCCTGGAAAATCCCACACGTGGGAAGGAAGACAGAGCCCAAACAGCACACACAGATGTCTGTGCAGGCTAATGCTCCAAAGATGTTCCTGTCTGAGACAGGCAGACAAGAGCCCTGGTGAGGAACAGCCTGTTCTGAGAAGTGCCCTGATGAGAACAAGCACAGCACCGAGCTGACCACAGCCCACCAACCTGGCCAGTTCCCACCTCCAAGGTCACATCCCCCAGTGGGGAAATACTCTGCACAAAAACCAATGGGGATTTTTGACCACCTCTCTGCTCCACTGTGGTAACGTATGTTGAGTAACCAAGGCCCTTCAAGCACAGAACTACAGTGACCTGACCTCGGATTTCTCTGCTGAGTGTTCCCAGTTACTCAACAGAAAATATTTTAAAAAATACATACTTTCCTCTGTTTTATCCCCTCTTTCAGGGTAAACAGTCTTTAATTAAAAACTTGGCTTTTTTTTTTTTTTTTAAGGCTTTAGTAGTTCCCCTACAAAGCTTACAGAACATCACTAGGAAAAACAAGTGTAGGACCTGGGAGCCTACAGACCCCAAACATGGCTGTTGGGTAAACTGGATGATTTGGAAATCACACAGTGACAGCATTTGACTCTTCTGGCCGCAGCTGGCACCACGATCTGAGTCACTGTCATGAATGAGGGTTGACACAATGAACTGCCACCTTCCCACACCCTCTGGACATACTTCCCCACTGAAGAGGGCTTACAGACCCTCTCAGGAGTTTCAGCAGGCTCAGCGTCAGACCCTGCAGGGCTGTCGGGTCCTCGCCAGCAAGAAGAGCAACTCCACACAGAGCCCAAGAACACGATAAGGGAAGTCACAGAATCACAAGGTTGGAAAAGACCTTTAAGATCACTAAATCCAAAGGATGGGCATTCAAACCAAACCCCAAAAGCCCTGGGGCTGAATAAGCGCTCGGTTTTTACTATTTTGCCAGTTGTAATGGACACACGCCTGTCCACCGTATGGGAGTGGATGTTACAACAGGGCAGAAAACCAATGGAAGCGGGCTCAGAAGTATCTCTAGAATGATCCAAACCATTGCTGCTGGGAAAAGTACCCAAAACACCTCCCACAAGAGGCACAGAAACAACATATCATTGACAGTACTTGAGAGGATCACTTCTCTACATTTCAACAAACACCACCAGGTTGCCTGGACCCTGACTTATTCTCCTATCTACTAACCCCCAAACAAGAACTAACACTTGAAAAAAAAAAAATCAAGCCAAGATCTTTAGTGTACACACAAAGATAATCAGCATGCAACCGAGCCAGATGCACATTATGCTACTCCTTATCAGCAAGTAAAGAGATTCCTGCAGCAGTAATTAGAGATAATTAAAGCCTCTCTACAAACTTATGCTACTCCAGCAAGCTGGAAATTCCAAAATGAGATGGATTTTTAAGAAGTTATGTAATGAAAACAGGGATTATTACTTTTTTTCTATTTAGATATACCTAGCAGGGCACTGAAACCTAAGATCCGCAGAGCCAAGTAACACAAGTGAACAAGCAACTCCTTTATGCTTAATTCTGAAAATAAAGGGGGGAAGTAAGCACTGAAATGTGGAAGTGGATCTTGTGTGGCCTGCCAGAACAAACAAAAAAGGCTGTCCACAGCAGAGAAGTGCCCAACTTCTCAGTTCTGCTTCCAGATCTGAAAGCTGGCTTGGCCCTTCTAAAATAAACCTTGTTCCTTGCTATGCAGTAAATGAGTGCACGCTGCTTCCAAATGCTGACCTGTTGACGGGCAGACACATTCGCATCAACCCAGACAGCGACACATCTGCTCTAACCACACTCCGAGCTGACCAGACGTAAGCCAGCTCCAACTGGAAGGCCAAAATAACTTTTAATCTAACAACAGAGTAGAGACTGATATAGCCACGCTGCTCAATGGGGCTTAACAGCTCAGGCTTAGCACTGCACGGACATGCCTGCATCGCTCCCAGCCTAGACTGGCTCGCAGCGTGGGCAGAGCAGGCATCCGAGCCCTTCCACCCATCCGCACAGGCACGCTGCTTTGGCTGGAAGGCAACAGGTACCGGGGGTTTAAGTATCACTTGAAGTCACAGTGGGTGTCCAAGTTGCAGGCAATGAGACTGTACATCTCCATTCCAGATCTGGTGATAACATGGCTCTCCAGAGCGGATTCATTACGTGATAACAGAGGAAACTGTCTCAGATGGGGTATTACACTTCGGATACCACCACGCAGATTTTTCACGTAGTGCAGATTGCTGCTTAAGTCCAACACTAACAGCAGCTGAGACTTTAGGCTAAACTCTTTTTCTCTATCCTGCTGTGCAAATTTAAGACCAGCTTTACTTTCAAATTTGGAGCTTAAAGAGCGTATTGTGCAAAATAATCCTGGAAAACCTCTCATCTTTAGGTGATGGGAATGTTATGTTTCAAAGATACCTGTTTAAAAGGCTTGCTAAGAAACAGTAGATATCAGTAAGATATCAGTATCGGTGTCTGAACAACATTAAAGAGATATTCAGAGCACACACATGCCACAGCAAGACTCCTGAAAACGTACTAGCCAAACCTTGGGAAATCCACTTCACTTTTGCATTCAGCTCCAGTTAATGAAAACTAAGCTGAGTTTGAACACTGTGAACGATGCCTGTTCCTGATACACTAATCCAGGTGGAACACCTGCTGCAGTTCTTAAAACTCTACCCCAACTTCCCTTCTGTACTTAATCTAAATATTCCCCTTCAGATTCAGCCCTGCAAAAGGCTTAACCTTTGCTAGAGTTTGCAAGATAAGGTTCCCAGGAGATAGGATGGTGTCTCTGCTGGTGCCCTGATTCCTGGTCAAGGAAGCTTTGTAGTGCAGTGCTGGGACAGCTGCCTGAAGAACGTCTGCAGCCGTCAGTCCAGAGACAAGCCTGGGAAACAGAATGATGGGTACCAAAAGCTTACCAGGAGGTAGGAGGAAAGCCAACAGCCTTCCCTGGGTGGGGCAGTGAGGGCATGCCATAAGCAGGTCTCACAAAGGATACAAAGGTTTCTGTTAAACGTTTCTATTAGTTACGTAAAATTATTCTCCAGCAAACTGAGTTTAGCTCATCACCTGTTCCACACCCTAATCCCACTGCTGAAAGCAGCGATGTATCACTGAAAAATCCATTGAAATTTATGTTAAAAGATGGAGCTGGAGCCTTTGATTCTCAGTGGGCACTGACAGGACACATTTCCATTAGATTTTGCCTAGACAGAAAATAGGCAAACTGTGTTTTGTAATATGCCTGGGAGAGTGGGAATGACTTGCTGAAAATTTAATACAATGTTTAATAAAGATTTATTGCATCTTCCAATTCATCTAAATGTCAGGGTGAGCATTTCAGGAGTGCATGCTAATAGCCAACAGTTTGTGCTGGTCTTTATGCAGCACACCAAGCAGGATCACTTCATTTAGGGAGCAGTGGATTTAAGAGGTGGTTTACTAAGGGGAGGAATAGGATCTTGGTATTTTATCTGCACTTAGAAACCTCTTTCAACTAAATCTCTTCTAAAATACATTGTTATATGTTTTATATAATATAATTTACTATATTTGTGTTGTGTACCTTGACTCCATCCAGAACAGCTTTTATGACATCCTTCACTGTTGTCACCATCTCCTTGTCTTCTGAATTCACACCTTCCAGCATCACTTGATCAGACCAGCGAATTAGATTGGCCAGGCTCTGGTACACACGGCTATAGCAGGATGAGATGGCAGAACTGGACACCAGGGGAAGAAAGAGTTGAGAAAGTAAGTAACAAAAGGAAGTGATGGAGATATTTTCAAATGTTACAAGAGAAGTGCTTGATTTAAAGTGCATTTCACACTGGTAAAAACTTCATTGTTCTCCTTTTCTCTCTGGCATTCAGAATTTGGGCTGAGCAGGTGCCAAAGCCCAGGTTTCTCCTTCCTTGCAGTTGTTCTGTTCTCCAGCACCAAATGGGATGACAGTATGAAGGTACAAACAATCAACAGCTCGTTTTGGGCTGCAGATTAACACAGCAATGCTAAAATGAACACGCTTTCCATTTTAATTTACAGCTCCATCCTATGCCTTAACTTCAAAGGTAAATATTCAGGCCCTGTATTTAATCTAAGTTACATTATTTCAGTTTTATCTATGCTTTCCTTCCTTATTAACTCTCACCAAAAATGTCTTGGGTGATTGAGAGTTGACGGTATTTATTGCTTTACAAATCATTTCCTCACTGTTTATGATGCCTGAAAACATGTAATTAAAACCTACTTCTTTATAGAAGCTGAACTGAATGAAATTCAGTTTGAAAGAGGAAGGGTGTTGCTTTGTTTTGCTTTTAATGAGAAGCAGAATTGAAGCTATTGTTCTGCAGGGGAAAAAAAAAAAAAGAGAATTTTGGAAGGATGACAACTCTAAATAAAAGTTAACTGTAACAACAGTGCTCACAGGCATTTTCCTGGCAATTCTGAAAACACTTACTTCATTACTAAACAAGGTGTGTTAACAGTGCTGCTGATGGCAACGCTTCAACAATTCTTTGTAAAGTTAAATCAATTTCCAACTGCATCAAAACCGTAAGGAGATAAGGGAAGGTGTAATCTTGCAATCATTACTGATAGGAGTGTTCCAAATCTCCCAGTGTTTTTCATTGGTATCCATTTTACACTGGCTTAAGTCCAGTAATTTGATTATCTGTGAGAAGAGAATCAAGCCCACGAGCTTCAACAAGATTATTTAGGTGAATGAGGTTTGCAGGATGGGGGAAAGAACTATTGTCAAGTTACAACCAGGGGATACAAACAATGGCAAGTATGGTTTGTGTTTGGTTGAGGTTTTTTGTTTGTTTGTTTGTGTGGGTTTTTTTCAAGCACGCTGCTTGCCATTTGTTCTAATTTCAAATGAAATTAGCTGGCTAGGAGATATTTCCTAAATAGAGCCCTCCCCCATCTCTTTCTAAGGCTTTGATTTCTTTGCCATTAATCTTCAGCCTGCTTCCTTCTAAGGAGGCAGTAATTGAAAGCCCATTTTGTGCCAGATTTAATTACTGGTTTCCTTGATGCAAATACTTCCCCTAAAGCAAAAAGAAGTCCAGCAGTAATTGTAGGGCTTTCTTGCACACTGACACAAGTCTTGCTCACTTTTCTTGAGGGGTGTTTGTTATCAGAGCCACCCCTTTGCATCCTGCCACTACTCAACAGAAAGTAGTACAGAGGTAGGCATGAAAGGACATCACTTTTTGAGAATGCCAGGCCCTCATTCTTCTGTGAGGCTAAACATGACAGAACATACATATGGGGTCTGTGCTGTAAGGCATACTGTTTCCAGGAAGGGAGATTTATCACTGGGTAGGGACTCCACTGACTCCTGACAATGAAAATTCTGGTCCTATGGGTAAATATGGATACCCAATTATCAAGGTGGTGTTAGTTGACTACTGAGAGAGGGTATAAGGAATCTGAAGAATAAAAGTGTCTTAAATACTGCTGCTGCTGAAGACTACTTAGTTGACACTTATTTCCAAATATATTCCTGGAAGGAAACATCACCCAGTGGATACATAAATCAAAGCAAGTGACTATAAAGATAACATGTTCTATCCTAAAAATATTTACTGACATTTTACATGTTCTCCTGGTGTAAGGGGAAAGTTTGCTCTTCTTTTATTAAGTGGAAGCAGGTGCTTGTCAGGAATTTAATGGCTGTAGGAAACCTGATAGCAACCAAAGGAACTTTTGTGTCTGTATCCAGAAGTCTGATGGATGTTCCCATTCTAACAGCTACTGCCTGCTGTAGTTCTACAGATCTAACCTAAAGTGGATCTCCCCTGTCCCAGCCACAGCTCTGACACTCACCCACTGCCTCTTTCTTTCTGTGCTGTCAGATAGAATCCATGCTGATGCATTAGGGCCAAACACAGCGAAGCAGCTCTGTCTGCAAAACATTTGACAGCCTGCTGCTGTCTGGACTACACTCCAAACCTTTCTTGCACCAGAATTGAAATAAGCATCTTGTAATAAAATTCTGGAGATACTTAATGGGAAAACAAATAGAAACAGCACAAAAGCTGGCAGGATTTCAGGAACCAAACACCTACGTTTCTCTGGCTACTTTTGTGCTTTTCTCTGTTGGTGCTAATTTTCCTCTTTCTGTATTATTCAACAATATTTGCTTGTTTTGTGTAAATCAGTTGCTCCAGCATATATGGGATGAACAGCAGCTCTATCACTTGGCACCTCCACAAGTTCCTATAATCCACGCTGAGCTTTGCTGCGGCAAATTTCTATTTCTTCTCTAGCTTCAAACTCTCTAACTGGTGAGAACACACCTAATCTGTTAGAACATAAAACACATAGTATGTTGAGGGTGCACAGGAATGAACTTGGACTGGTTAATCTACTGAAGTACATCTGCTTACCCCTGATCTGCGTCTGATCCAGTAAAATCAAAAAAAGCAGTGAAGAGTGAAGTCTCCGACTTCTCTAGTGTCAGGATGGATAAACTGAACACAAAGAGGGATTACTCTGATGATAAACTCTTTTTTCAGGTAAAAGCTATTGGATTTGTTAGCTTTTAGGCTATCATCATGGACTGCAGAAACAGTACAGCATCTGAGGAGAATCTCCAGCTAGTAAATGATGGATTTCCAAGTTTAGGCTAAGAATCAGCCCTCCCTCCTCTCTGAAACCATTCTGATTTGCCTTATCTTTCCACAGCACAGGCTTCTGCGCAGCAGGGAATCTTTTAAATTACGTTTGAAAACTAACACATAATTAATAGAAATACCAGTCACTTCATTAGCCACTGCAGCCTTTCCTGTCTCCCGAGTGATGTGATTCTTCAGACACAAGGAGGGAAGAAGCTTGGAGCCCCCATGTCTGTCCCAAAACCCAAGAAGGAAACTCACCTTTGCTGGATGCGTGGATCAGTTTGCACCAAGGGCAGGATGGCTTCCAGCACTTTGCTTGCTGAGCCTGGCAGCATCTCTAATACTTTTTTATCAATTGCCATTTTGTCCACAATAGTCTTAAAGTAGCGCAATGCACTGACAACCTCCTTCTCCTTTTCCTCTAGCCATGATACATTCTAAAGAGGAGGAAGAAAGGAGAGAGATGTTAAAACCTCAGGATTTTTAAGGGCAAGGTTATTTTAACTTACCTGCAGTACGGTGACACTGAGTGAGGGAGTGGAGACAACCCCTTCTAGCACAATCTCTTTGAAATTGAGTTACTCCTTCAGAAGAACAGCGAGTGCAGATTTGCACCCACACTTTAACTTTCTGAATTATGTGCACTCCAAACTGAAATCTAATCTTGATCAGTGTTAGGCCAAGATTAACAGTGATGATGATGTGAAGGGCGCTGCTTTGAAATGCACACACCAAACTGGGAGGGTGAAAAGAAAATACTACCACGTGCAGATAGTACCACAAGAAGGAAAAGCAACAACTACTGACTGTTTTTTAACAGGGTTGCCCCTTGGATGCAATCAAAATCCTTTGACCTTAAGCATATCTCACTGTCAAAAGGTTTTTTTCAATCAGTAAATGAAGTGGGATCAAAGGGAAAGGAAAAAACAAACCACAATCAGAAACTTCCAAACTCCATAACAATCCAAACAAGAGGCCTCTGTTTTTGTACCCATCCCTGATAGTTTCAACAATCTTCACCCTTACTACTGAGTAATTCTGCTGACTCCCATATGCCTACTTGTATGATAAGTGGGCTACAGTCTTGTCTCTCCATTCCCAAATAAAAACCTCCATTCTGGTCAGCCTCCAACCTAAATCATTTTGTGATGCTGCTGGGACAAGGGAACTCACACGCTTTCTATGGGGACAGACTGTGGAAGCCAGGTTTTGGCATTGGTGAATGAATGTTGCAGAAGGGAGCAATTCATTGGAATAAAGCTGAGTTGTGGTCACCAACTTCCGTGCCACCACCATCACTAGGAGAGGAAATTCAGAAGTGATACATGATATCTTAATGGCATTCTGGACAGGAGGATTTTAAAGAAGTTTACCAGAGTATGCCTGGAGGACTTTTAATACCACAAGTAGCTCCTAAGTGAGATTTAAATTAACTACTGAACACTGCTAGGAAAGGAGCAGAGAGCTTAGCAGAGCCAGGTTTCATCCATTATCTCCTCAGTAAATTCTGCTTCAAGAATTAATGACCTATGGGCATTGTGTGCTCTCCATACTCCTGTCAGCTGTTAAATTGCTGCTTTTCTGCAAAATCAGGGCGGCAGCCCAAAAGGTTTTAGGAAGAACAATTTATAGGCACTGGTTAGTAATTTGGGGCCAGCTGCATAAAAGGATTAGAGTCCCAAGTCCAATCCAGCTCCCACTTTAGAAGCCCCAATCCAAGATCTGCAAACCACCCTGTCATTTTCCATCTCATCTTCCAAACTCTGCTGCTGCTTCCACTTTTTGACAATACTGCATGCCAGGCACCTCAGGTTCTGCTCCGTAGCCCACAGCACCCTGAATTCTTTGCTGAGCAGCACTGTGGCAACTTGCTGATGTCAAAAATGACCTTTCCCATTTTTCAGGCATGTGCCCTCACCACTGCACAGTTTATTCCAGGATATGGAGAAGCTCAGTCCCTCCCAAGGAGGTTTTGCACTTCATCTGAATTGACCACACATTTCAGGGATGAGAAAGCCTAGATATTCCCTGAGTGAGTCTGACTATGGCCCAGTGGGCAGAGCTCAGTGAAAAAATGTGGACTGCAGTTCCTGCTCTGCCGGCTGTTTACGCATTTCATTCAACAGCCGTTTCCTGCAGGAAGGCTTGCGACTTAATATCTTAAACACTCTCCTGGCACATAGGAGGGATGGGCTTGACTCTCAAGAGTTCAGGGCTGAGAATGACAAGTGGAACCACATATCCTTCTGCTGAGCACATCAAGGCATGCAAATCCAGCCACCAGACGCTATTTGGGATGCAGCCCTTTCTTTGCAACTCCCCTCTTAGCTCTTTGGGTGACATTCCCTAAGGGCATTTTTAATGAATACCTTCCTGAGCTCCAAAGGTATGGTGTGTTTGTGTGTGTGTGTACATACATGCACACACAAACACACACCAGGAAAGCCTATACATCCTACCCAGCATCACACGTTCTGCTACAGAGCTCAGTTGTTGCTATGAAGCTGAAGTTTTTGATGTCCAGGCCTGAGAATAGCAGCAACACATCTAGAGAAAGGAGTAGTAACCTGGTGGGATGGATGAGTATTAGTATATTCCAGTGTCTGCATCTCACAAAACTAAAGATACTAAGTTTTTCCACCAAACATTTCAGTGTATCCCTAAAGACAAAGTGAACTGGTGGTGGTACCCCTCTGGGCTGGCAGAGCAGACCTGAACTAATATTTCATTTCCCAACAGAAGCGAACTTGCCCCAGCAGTCACCTTACCCCAGGGAGAGAGCAGATCTGTAACTGCAGGAGCTGCTAAAGCATTCACCCATCACCCTTTTGGGCATTAAATGAGATAAACTTAGCATTAAGGCAAAATGGTGTCGTCCCTCCACTCTGCTGCCTGCCTGGCCCATGTTTCTGCATGATTTTTTGAGGTTTCCTTTCAATAATCATTAGGAACACATCATGTCTGAGAGACAGCTGCTCCGAAAGGGTTACAGCAAGCTGTAGGGAGTACAAAAGCTGGAACAGCCCCTTTTCTCCCTGCCTTTTGGCAGTTAAAAACCCACTGTAACTTTGCACAGTGTTGAAGGACACCAATACCTACAGTAGGAACCAAAGACAGGGTCCAGGGGACAAATGTAGGCTCCAAAAAGTCCTCCCCCTACGTAGCCCACATGTAGGTATGAAGGGGAAGAGGACACGATGTCTGCATGGGTTGAGCATAACCTTCAGGCTACACGTAGTGATTTTACATTAATTTTTGGTATTGCTATTTCTGCTCTACAGTGATTATCTACTTCAAGAGCGTATAAATAGCATCTCAAGTACTTAAGAGGGAGGAAAGGATGATATTTGCTTTATCAAGTGTGTCTTCTGACAGAAAATATCCTGTTTGTCAACTGACATCTATATTCCAGTGAGAGAACCATGTGACAATCCAGGCACATTCTTCTCCCCACACCCTCCACACAAAGCTGATGAGCTGACTACATCCAACTAATTGATTAGTGGAACAGTAGCTATCAAAATAGATAAGGAATGAGCCAGAAATCAAAAAATCATGTTCGGTAAGAAAAACTATTGCAGGTGTTTTGGTTTTCAACTGGAAGAATTCCCAATCTGTACACAAAAGGTTTTATCTGCTCAGCCTTATCAGTAAATCCTCCAGCATTGTTTTTTTGAGGAATGAAAGAAAAGCAAAAACTTGATCTATTATGAACATGCTATTATATATTTGCTATGGATCAGCCTTTTGAAAAGGACTCTTCATTTTTTCATATGAAGCCACACAACAATTTATAGAAAGGCCTCTAAATTATCTCAATATACAACCCTGAAGCATTGTTGGATAAAAGCCATCAAGGGGTGCTCCTGGGTTTTTTTAATTTTAATTTTTCAGTAGCAGTCAGCAATACCCTAGAAAACACATCCATAGCTTTCTGGGGAATAAACCAAACCCCAACTACAGTCTGGGAAATAAAACCCTCACCACCTTCCATCTGATGGTGCAAAATAGGGCTAGGAGGTCATGCTGTGCCTTCTCTGGGTGTTAAGCCCATCACAGAGCACAAGATAACCATATCTTGCTGACTGCTCTGAATAACACTACAACAGCCCTCAGCAGAGATAATCTAGCAAAGTTTGCGTGTCTGGCACTGCACATTGGGTGAGACTTTCAACAGCAACTGGGAAAGATTTTGGATTATCATAAATAACCTCAACTGTTCATAACTTTTGGCTTAGAGTTGTACTTGAAAACTGCTTGCAACAGTACTGTCAGAGGGACAGTCTCCAGTCTATGTAATCAGGTCACAACAGAAGAGGTGATAACACAATGATGGGCTTGTGCTGGGAAAGAGTGGTGACCTCAGCTCATCGAGGACTTGAAGCCTGTTGGGTCTGAGGAATGGTGTGCTAGAATCAGCAGCTGCTGGAACCCATCTGTTTGACTCTCCCTGCTGATGTCAGAGATTGAGCACATCTTTGGACCAGCTTCAAGGATTTCTCGCCTGGGTTTTGGGGTTTTTAAAAGGATCACACCCCAAAACCAGCGAGTCACTTGGAAGCTGCAAGTATAACCATAGGGTGTGCATGTGGGGAGGATGTGTCAGGCCATACACTACATTCCATAATGAGGTATTTAAATGCTTATGGAAGGAGGTCTCATCAGGCTCTCCAAATGGAAGTACATGCCTACACAGCACAGTTTATAACTCACCATAAAGTAACCCTGAGAATCACTGAAAAATCTGGAGCATTCAGCAGAGGACAAAGTCATGCACGGAAAGGAGAGCTGTGGATTTTGATAAACTGAGTACCTGCAAGCAAGAAAACTGCAAAACTAACAGAACATGTCCTTTGCTTACTTTGTTTGCTGACTTCTCTGGTGTTTTCACTGTCAGGTCAACTTGCTTTCCTTTCTTTGAAGGGGTTCTCTTTATTTTTGGTGAATGAAACTTGCCCTTCAACTTCATAGTGAACGAGGAGAGATGGGAACGCTCAGAATCTAGAAAGACACAGAAATGCATTACTAGATTAGGGTAAATTTGTTGAACCAAGGGAAGTTGTATTACAACATTATCTGGAAGACCAACCCACGAAAAACATTGCAAGCATGTAAATTTATTGAGTGGAACAGGATAAAAAAAGATAATCATGGCTCTCTATTATGTTTCCAACTGCAATAGCCCCATCATTTCCTGCTTCCCCTTGGAGCCAGCAATGCTGCAGTGCAAAGGCAGGAAAAGTGGGATCGTGACTGCTCGGTGCCTTGGAGAGAAAAGGAAAACCACCTCTCTCAAAAGCACTTATCTCCAGCACATCCCAAAGCACTTTACAAAGGAGGTAATCAGCATCCCTCTTATGCAGAGAGAGGAGCAACTGAGTCAAGGGGATGAAGTGACCTGCTCACAGACCTCTGGCAGAGCAGAGGTCCTGCTTGTGACTTGGCTGGGGGTCAGTAGCCACCGTGGGTGTGCAGGCAGGGTTCTGCCTGGCACCCAGCACTGCTGCCTGCTCCAGGGGAGGAAAACACATTCTGACATGATGCCTTTCCCAGGCTGCTGATCTCTACCCACTCTGTAGCATGGCCTTTGAAGGTGGCTCCATGGGTAATGTGAACAAAAATGCCATCCCCTGTCATTCACCGTGGGTTTTACATGCTGTCAAACCAGACAACAGAGGAACCACGTCAATACTGGGGCATCCTTGAAGAAGTTTAATTACAACTTTTAGTTCAACCCTTTTAAAAATCGTGGTTTTTATGGTTTTTTGATTATCTAAAAGCAGAAGTCTCAAAGGTTTGCAATCATGCCATGTGCACACTTACTTTTGAAATGTATTTTTACCTGTTTAGACATGAAGCTAAATAAAACTAAGCTGCCTTGTAGAAAGCAATTTAGAATGTATTTTGAGCAAAAAGTGCTCTAATAAATGAATTGTTCTCTAGTGACCCAGATAATCCAGCAGGAAATACTGAACTTATCTGTGCATTATCAAGAAAAGCAAGCAGTTTTGCTGTAGGTTTCATTTTCCTTGTTGATTATTTGGGAGCTGACTGCACTGGCTGTAATGAGTCAAAATGACACAGTCCCATCCACCAGCACTGCAGTACCTTGTTAGCATGCAGACTGCAAATATAAAAAGGCTGCTGAGTCAAACCCAGTACCCAATAAGCCAAATATCACACTGCAGTGCAAAAATGCTCTTCATACTCGGAAATTACCTAACCACAACTCAAGGGAAGGAACAATTTGTGCTTGTCGCCCCAAAGAAGCTCGCTCCTGGTTCGCTCATAGTGTGTTAAGACTCTGCTATTAACACCTTTGGCAGAGCCAAAACTCTGGCTAGCTACATCCTCTAGATCAAAATTTTGCAGGCATCCTATTAACAGAAGCTGTATCAGCACCAATTATAATCTAGCCTGACTGCAGACTTCTCCATTTACAGGAGTAGATGTTTTTCAAAGTTTTCTTTGTATCACAAAGTCCTTTTTAATGCCCTGAGGAGGGAGGCACTAAAAACCTTGGTCACTGCAGATAAAGCCAGACGTATCAGTTGGCCTCTGAAGCATCGCCCACAGCAGCTGGCACCCTAACTTAGCAACAATTTACGTCACAGCTTCGCATTCATAAGGGGATCTCCAAACCTGTAAAACCTCCCTGGCTCCACAGGGTGCTGAAGGTCACCAATGAACACAGCTCCTGGCTGTTGTGATAATGCCCTTGCACTCCCATCCCCCCCAAAAGTTTGTACTTATTTCATACACCATGTGAGAATCTCTCTAACTCACGCATACACACGCCTGCCAAAAGAAGTCATGGCTCTGAATGTATTTTTTTTTCAAGAACTGGCAAGCAATTACAATAATCAACCTAGAGGGAAATAAATAATGGTAACAGCAACAAATTGCATCTGGCTTCTCCATGCAGCAAGATCCAAACTGCTCGCCTGATTAAGCAAATGTTCAATACCTACAGAACCCTTGGCTGCTTGTAGTGATAACTTTGCCTTGTAGGGGCAAGAAATTTGGAAGGGAGAAAGATTTCAGACAACTACAATTTCCTTTTCTCCTTCCCACCAGACATCTCTATGCACCTTTGCAGGGCAAGCATACAAACAGCTCAACCAATCTGTAAAAGATGATGTCTTGTTGGTGGAGAAGGTTTCTCTGCTGCTGACAGCAGATTCCCTTTACCACCACCACCACCACCACCACCATCAGCCTAACCACTGCCCTTTGCTCTCCTCACCCTTCTTCTGCTCATCAAACACTGAATCATTTGCATACCACACTCCAAGGGACAGTCCTGCAGAGCGAGGACAGGGGCAAGTGGCCAGAGCAGAATAGGAACTTCTTAAAATAGTACTAACGAAATAAACCAGCTGACACTTGCAAAAATAATAAACGTTGTTTGAACAGCCCTGCTTTGAAGATCACAAATTAATGCAGCTCTTTACTGCCATGTCTTTCCATCTACAACAAGCATTTTCCAGATCTCATCGGCTCGTAAGTTTCTGATGCATCTGCAGTTAAATAAATGAGTCACAAACCAACATTCTCTCACACTCAATTACACTTAGCACTTAAAATAGCACTCTTCTTGTTCCAAGCACAGTACAACGTATCTTTCTCATCCTTAAACAGTTAGGCCTTAACCTTACTCTGAAGCAGGCATGACAGTGAAGCAAGCTGCTTCAAGAGAGCAGAAGGTGAGTCAGTGACTCCAGCATCTCCATCACTGTGCAGGCACTCCTCCCTCTCCCCACATTCACCAGTCAAGCACTGGAGCTACTGTGATTATTTCCAGTGAATGCCAATAGACATTATTCAGCATGATGGGCTTTACGGTTTCAGGCAGATTAATCATTCAACCATTATAAACAGAATTCTGTTAAAAGAGAAGTTGCACCTAAATATTCTGACTCAGAGGTGCAGGTTAACTAAGCTTTGCAGATGAAGCCTCAAAATCCCCTGCAAAAAGCACAGCTAAGCAAGATTTCCTAGTCTGGTTACCATAGCACTGGTCTGCTTTGAAAGTCACTTTCTTTATGCTATCTCCTAATTTAAATATCTAACTTGTCCTGTGTCCAGTTTAAAAGTCCAAACAGCATAGCATGCCTTCACAGATCAAATAATTTGATACTGTACTAAGAGAAGCAGAAACCAGAGCCGTGGCAGTGCTCAAACTGCTTCTTGCATCTCTCTGCACCTTCCTACCTGCCGACAGTAACCAAATCCCTTAATGCAGCATTGAGGTTGTTCCTGAGCTTGGTACTCTGCCTGCTGGAACTTGTTCTATCACATTACCATCGCCTCATATTGATGAATAACAAGTCATATTAACTGGAGACTCAGCACCAGCCTTCTGAACCTCCCCTCCATTCTGCTGCACAAGAGGTGGGCACCATGTACTCCTACAGTGTCCAAACATTTAGAAGATGAATGGGAAAAATGGTAATAAACTCGATGGAGTGATTTCAACTGGAAGGACAAGCCTTGAAACTGTTCTGTTTCAAAGGAACTGCTGACTTTCTGTTCCCTTGTATTTCATCTGTCTGGATGAAATACAGACTGCGCACAACTGGGAAAAATTAAATCCCTTCAAAATTAGTTTACTATGGATTTGAGTGTCTTGATTTCTGACTAGGTTTTTGTATGTCACTCGTTTCATGGCTAATTCCATCCCCCTATTAACGAGGCTCTCGCACTGTCGTACTTGAGTGCGCTCCAGCTGTTGAGTCACGGCCTCGCTCACCTCTCAGGCTCGTCTCCCAGGCACGCGCCTGGGCTCTGACCACACACACAACAGGAGAAAGCTCACATTACGTGCTTGCTCCAAACAGCCAGAGGGTTTTTTCGGCACCCACTGAGCCCCTCGAGCCCCACTGGGCTGGGGAGGCCATGGCCGGCTGGGAGCCACCTCATCCCGCAGCAGCTCCGCCAGCTCCAGCAAAGCCGTGCTGCCTGCCAGTTTGCTGACAGAAAGCTAAATCTGGTGAGGAAAGCACTGCAGATTTTAAACGACAGCGGATTAAGAGGCACAAGGGAAGGCAGATAAATCAGCTTATGTGCTTGTGGGTGAAGAAACTAGGCTGCTTAGGAGAAAGCCGGCAAGTCAAAGCCCAATGTCCACCGCTGCCGTAGTCAAATGGTCACTTTCTCCTTGGGTTCAAGGCGAAACACAACGCGTGCTGGTGAATTCCACCAACCTAACCCAGCAAATTACTTCTTTCCTTCACCTGAAAACCTAAAGCCTCCACCTCCTCTCACTCCCTATGCATTCACATACCAAAAGCCTGCAGCTTTAGAGGAGACAAAACCTTAAAATAGGGTTATAGTTCCAGCTTGAACTGACTGACTCTTGCGGCTTGTCAGAAAGAACGAAATGGAATCTAAATATCTTATCCCACAAATGGTTCCCTTTTTAAAGGCCATTTGTGTCTCTGCTGGATGCACATATTTAAAACCTATCAGATTAAAAATAACAGCAGACATCTCTCCCCATGTCATAATGAAGCTATTGTGCACATTTTTAATCAACCGCTCCTGCCATTTATGCCAGGAGTCCTTTGAAGGCAGAGGTGACTTATGTAATGAGTTATACAACGATGCCCATTAAAATGGCATTTGTTCCCTTGGGCTCAGCTCCATCATTTGTGGAAGACAAAAGGCAAGTTGCAAAGCTTCAGCTAAACCCTAGCTGACAGGGACTTTAAGAGTTCTGAAGCAAAAAGGAAAAACTAATGAGCTGTAGCTCAAAATGACTTTTCCACTGAGGATGTCTGTCTGCTGCTGTGATGTGCTACCCAGCGAGAGGCTACAGGGCTGGGGCTACACCTCTGGCTCCTCCAGACCCAATTCTGCTGTCAGAAACACCGGAGAACACGCAATTCAGGATGGACAGATGGGCACATGAGCGAGCTTCCCACCATCATCCCAGGTTTTCTATGAATATTACAATTCCCAACCATCTTCCCACCACCATCTCTCTTTGCCCTGCCCCAAGGGCTGTATCTACTACACACTTGTAAGCACACAGATCTGTGAGGCCCCTTTGCTAAAGCTTCTAGGCTCTCCTATAACGCAAACATTAAAATAACAGTGATTGACAGAAAATCAAAGCCTTGGAGCTTTGCAGAATTGTTGCTCTAACCTGAAACTCAAACAGCCTCTCCCAACAGCCAAGTTCCTCCACAGAAGAGCTGGCAGAGCCCATGCAGGAGAACGCTGTGAAGCTCACCAGTGGGCTGTGGGCAACAGAAAGCTACCATAGGGGCACTTTTAAAAGCATATTTTAATAATTTTATGGTGGAGAGCATCCCTTTTGTGCAACAAAAGCCTGCCTGTGTGGCTTTGAGAATGGAGAGGAAGCTTAAGACTTTGAAGGACGGTTGAAGGAACAGATGAGAACCCCAGATACATTCTCAGCCCTTTCACACCTGCAATGTGTAACTCAGCTCCAACATTACGCAGCAAACAGCCTTCTGCCACATTTCACGCCCTCCTTCTCCAGAACTCCTGAGGATGTTTAGAAGTCTAAAAACGCTGATAAGCAGCACTTGTGCAGTGCTGTATGTTCTCAAAAGGATGAACTGGGATCCTGAATACGGAAGAGACAGAATGTGACCGAGCAGAATTAAAATATCCCTTTTAAACACCTGAACGCATCGCTCTCGCATCACGGGTGGTACAGAAGCATCATCAGACCTACCACTTTCATCTCCCCAAGTTTACTTTTCTCAACTTTGCCATTACTGCCAGAGATTGAAGAAAAAAAAATATATTTAGAGATAAAAAAAGAGACCTGGTAAGGGATTCAGAAAGGGAAAAATAAAAAAGAATTAAAAAAGGGAGGGTCCAGTGTCAATCAGGAAGTTTGCCCACCCTAACCTTTGTACCTTAGGTGGAGCTGTTTGTAAGCTGCTCCAAGTCCCTCTCCTGGGAATTCAATTGCTAGGAGAGCAGCCAGGTTTGAGAGGAAAACGTCGGAGGAAGGGCAGCCCGAGAATCAAACAATCGTTCTTGAGCACTAAAGAAACTTTTCCTTTAACATCACGTCACCTTGGAAGCAGCCAGCATTTGGGAGCGGAAAGACCAACTGCCCTTTTTCTCTTTTGGCAACATTACAGTGAATGAGCATAAACCAGTGAGCATTAATGATGTGCAATGACAGCACACAAACTTCTATGGAAAAGGGAGGCTCAGTTCCCTCTCAGCTGGCCAGGCAATGCTCACTGACTCACAGGCTTCATTATTTTTTATGCCGCCCTCTGGGGCCTCCAGAGGAAGCAAAACATTTTTATTTGTCAGAGAGCACATTTTTGTTTTATTTATTTTTTTTTTCTTTCTAAGCAACTATGAATGAGGCATCTCCAGCTGCAGCAACCTCACTGGAAAGAGCTCACAGTGTTTGCGAGGGAATTGGGAGGCACAGAGGGCAACTTATCAATTCAGCCACATCTCCCGACTGCAGCAAAAAGGATTGGGGCAGGCAACAGCGTTAATTTTATGGTGCATTAGTACTGCAGCTCTTCTTCCTTCCAGCTTCAGATTCAGAAGCAAATCTTCAGGCTGCGAGGAAGTGAAGATGCACCAGATGAAGCGGCAAGTTCAGAGCAGCTGATCAGGTTCCCTCCTAGTCATCTTTTAGCCTGGAGTATTTCAAAAGAAAGAAATCTCCTTGCATGAAGACACATAAACCAAGAATCTTCTGGCTGCTGAAAACTGCAGCAATGCCACCCACCCAATTTAATGGAAATAAAGGAAGAAGGTACAATTAACTGAACAAGGAGGGACTTCAGAACTTTACTACCCACGTTCAGTTTCCTCCAGCACACCAAAGATGGCTTTGAGACTTCTTATTGAAAAACACACCGTGATTTATTAGTAGGCATCAGACAGGGCTTTTGCTGTGTCTTATCTGAAGGAAAGCCACTCCAGCAGACTGGTCCCATGTCAACACGCAAGCAGAAACGTTGCCGTTTACCAGATCACTAACAAACCTTTGTGCAGCATCTGGTGAGTCTCTCTCTGGTAATTTCCCATTTAAGTACTGATTTTGTACAGCCCTGCAAGCCCGAGAGAACTAATGGGATTACAACACTGGTAACATGACTCGTAACTCCCCCTGTGCCAGCAACACTAAAACAACAAGAGAGTCAAGTAGCCTCCAACATCAACATGACTGCTGTGGGCCATGCTCACCCTGCTCTACACATAAAAACCACCAAGGCTGTTAACTAAACATTTAATTTGAAATGGAAAAAGAAAACCCAGCTACAAGGCACAGCCTCTGTGTTACTTCAGCAAACAGCTCCGAGCACAGAAATCGCAAGGGTTGAGAGGAATCTCTTGAAGTTCTCTGTTCACCAAACATGACTTAATATGGGGTCCGTGGGCATCCCCACTTGCCTAACAGCTTTATGAGGATATGGTCATGACAGTGATTCAGACACCTAAAAATAAAGCCCTGCAGGCACAAGTATGCATGCACACTACCTGAGTCACTCTGGGCTGTGGGGAGCATGTAAGCCAAAGCTAATTCATTTCATTCACACTGCTGCCATGGCCAGGCAAAAGGCCTTAAGTTGTTGCTGAACTCCACTTAAACTCTTTCTCCCCTCCTCATTTCACTCTAGTGCATTTAGACTCTTTGCACACCAAAAAACCTTTGCTAGACTTGGGTCTCAGTCATATGGATGTCAGCTTGGAAACTCAGACCTGAAAGATTATAACCCTATGTTGCTGAAGCTGTTTATCCATCTCCAAGGTGACAGAATGTCGTCACTGCCACTCTGCAGGGTGGCGAGCAGAAACACATTATTTTAGATGCTTTAGGGAAAAGCCTAATTGCTTACAACCTGCCCACAGGTTCACCAGCTGAAAAACAAGGTTGTAAATGGAGAGTCTTGACTTTGCATCTGCCCCACAGCACCAGTTTTGAATGGGAAAAACTCATCATTTTGTCCTCGGAGAGTAACCTCAGCTCTCATTCATTAGGCAATGGAAAAAAAAAAAAGAGACGCTGGCTCGGATCTGCCTGACACAATTTCCATTTGCTTTGGCCATTACTAATTATAGCCATCTTTATTTCTGACCTCTGATTACAGACTCTTTGCACATTCAGACTGAACTGCAAAGCTAACCCTTCTTTTCCAGTAGGATTGGGAGGAACCTTATACCCTGCCCAAAAGCCACCGCCCACAGTCCTCTGAGCTTAGCACAAGAAATAAGATCAAAACATGGAAAGCATTTGCTTAAACATGCTCAATTTTAGTTCCTTCTTTAGCAAGTGCCATAGATTAAGGGCAACAGTCCAGGTGAGAGTGTGATGTAAGCTCTTTTCCATGCATGTTAAGAGATGAGCTAACTACTCTGCAAGGAAGCCTCATTTCTCACTGTTCTGACTAGTGCCGTGTCCTCGGGGCTCAGATGCTGAAAAGCAGATATTCGGTACGGTAAGATTAAACATGTCTGCACAACTCCAGTGCACCATGCTGGGGGCTCACATCTCTGCAAGAGAAAGAAAAATGCCTTTCAGGAACAGGGCTAGCTCAGTCTCCTAGACAGGCACTGCAACACCAGCGTAAACATCCCTAATCTTCCCTAATCAATAAGCCAAAGCATCAGAGGAGGGCTCTGCAAAACACTAAACTTTGAAGTATTACTACAATGTTGCCCCAAAGGATGAGTCTCTATCTGCACATACACAGACAAACATGTGTGCAGTGATCCAGCAGCACCACAGGTATGAGATATCTGATGTAATCAGGGCAGAAGCTGCTGTTACATTATCGTTCTGCTGCTTACCTAAAGGGTTAAGAACTGCAGGCTGTATCCTCAGTTCCATACCCTACTCCATACCTGGTAGGATCTGCAACCAAAACACCAGTTTTATTGCCTGCCTACAGGCAGGAGGAAATTTTAGTCTTCTATAAGCACAATTTGAAACATCAGTGCCTCCAGCAAGGGGAAACAGAGATGTTAATTGAACTGAACAACCCAGGAGGGAGAGGAAACACTAGCCATTGTCTTTGTTAGCTAAGGATTAGCACATCCCTATACCATCATGGCAGGAAACATCAGGGAGCTCACGGAGTCTAAGTGAGACATCTCTCTTTTATTCCACTGCACATAAACACTAAAAGTTACTTTAGCAGTAAACAATTATCTGTGATAACTCTCTATTTTATCATGTCTCTTCATGCCTGAATTAAAACCTCTTGGTTACATTGCTCCTGCAGGCACACTGCTATAAACAGCCATCTTCTCAGCAAATTCTAACTTTAAAATAAACAAAAAAGTCTTAAAAAAATATATAGGACAATAAACTTCTACAGAAAGAAACTCTAGCAGATCTGTACGGGCATTGCCAGAAACACAGCAGGAATCCAAAGAGATCCATGCTAACACAACTGAGCCTACTGAAGACTCAAGGCTTTGGGAGCATGGAAACAGTCACTAAAATTTTACCTGCTAATGTAATCCTGAAGAAAAATCTACTCTTCCCCAGCTGTTTCAGAATATTACATAGCCTAATGCAGTGACAACTGGGAAACCCACTTAAGGGGATAACTGAGCCTGATTTCTGTGGAGGTTGTTTCTCTGTTGGCACACCACGTTATTTCTTCTATCACCCTGGCTATCTGTATTTAAACAGTTACTGTTATCTTTTATGGAAATTACCAAAAGCGAGCACTACTAAGAATCAGTTTCTGCTTTTTAATGAGCTACCAGTTTATTGATACAAGAAGTTGGCTTACAGTTCAAGAAGAAACAAATTTAACATCAGGATAGCTAAAGGGAGCTAAGCTGAGACTGTATTTTACTAAAAAAAAAGTGACTTATCTCAGCATCTCTTTACAATTCTGCAGAAATTATTTGGTTATCAGCAAATATATCTTGGTGAATTAAGAGCAACTGTGAGTGGGGTTTTACTAACAGCCCATTTTCTTACTATACCACATCCCATGCCGAGCACGGCATCTTTTTCAGAAGCGAGACCTTGCCCAAGAGCCATCCATACCTGCCAGGGAGGCACAGGGATACATCCAACAACCACAACCCACCCAGTTGGAAAAAGCATGTTTTAAAACCCTGTGCCCAGATTCTGTGGCAGCAAGACCTTAAGGTTCTATAAATAATTTGGTACAGTATTTATATTTAATTTGTTTTGACAAAGCAGCAAAACCACAACTGCCAAAGCTACTAAAGTCTCTTCAACACAGCTTGTGTCTGTGTGGCCATCCTGCCATCCAGCCCTGATAGGTGAATCAATAGTAATTTTACTTTGTGGTATGTTGAGCAATACTTTGGGAGTTCAGGAGGTCTGTTTGGAAAACAGAAACTCCTCTGTAAGGAGAAACTTCAGCTCCATGAGGTCTCAAGACATGCGGTGCGGGGTCTGACAGCCCCGGGTGGGCTGTGGGTCAGGTCAGGCTATGCTCCATCACATCCAGGGAGCACTGCCTGCTCTGTCAGGCTAAGCCCAGTGCTTTGTCAGAGCTTCAGGGTGATTAACTTTATGGTCTTTCACTGCAAAAACCATTCAATAACCTACTGATTTCTGCAGCGGATTTAGTATGTCATGGCAGTTGGGTTCAGAAAGACATAAAGACAGGTTTTAAAAAAATACCTTTAGTGCCATTATTACACAGATAAATACCTCCCAGACCTTCTGTGCTTAATTATCAGCTGGTAATGCACGTCCCACCCTACTGCACAAGCTTCATCCCTGTTGGATTTTGATTCTGTAACTAGGTCCAGCCAACGTCTCAAAAAGATTATGCTGCAGTAAAGGAAGAAGAACCACTGTAAGTCATCTTTCAACTAATAAACCTCCACCTCTAACACTGCAAACACAGAACTGACTTTGTACATCTGATCCATGTTTATTAATAATACTGTTTTACAGTGTAAGAAGCGTGTAGTGTTAAGCTTTGTGGCAGCCTAGTTAAAAACCACAGCTTTGTAATTGCTATCTCATATCACAAGATAAAACCCACTTATGCCTAGGAGAGTATGTGTCTGAGACCGCAAAAGAGGGTGGGCAGACTGGCGGCCCCACAGACCTTTTTATTTTCCCCACTCTTATCTGAAAGCTCATGGGGGAAGAAAAAAAAAGGAGGAAGAAGAGATGTTGGATAGGGTGCTGCTGGATAGAAACAACTGTGTGTTGTGGGAGGGGCTGAACACTGCAGCCATTGACTGCAGGACCTCTGCAAACATCTGCATCCCACAAGGAGCACTCACCCTCCACGACTTCACAAGGAGATTTCCAACCACAGGATGGACTTCATTTATTTTAGTACATGTTTTGGGGAAATATCCCTTTCCTTTCTACCCTTTTTCCAAATTTACACAACAAACCCAATTTGCCCCCCTCCCCAAAATCACATACACGTTTCTCTCCTGTGTGTGCTCATGGACTCCACTCAAACTTGGTTAATAAACTCTCAGCTACATCTACTGCTGATTTCTGTAGAAGATTGACAGATGGAAGATACTGCTCTTGCTTCATTTTTGGCAACCCAGGGAAGTCTGAATACACTAAATATGCCATCGTTCTTCATTAACCTGAAAACCAGTGATGGATCTATTACAAGAGCAAAACTTTAAGATGCCTCAAACAAATCTTGGACAATGCATCTGGCTTTGGAAAACTGGCTTCATTAAAATGTATCCAGAGCCCTGAATTCCTCTGCAGAAGGTTCCTACAGTCTACATTACTTTAAACACTAAGCATTTCCATGATCGTCTTGATATTGCACACAAACTGTAGGTTCAAAACACATGTAACAGGTGACATTTTCAACTGGGATTCAAATCATATATAAAAGAGAATTAAAAATATACATAGAAAATACTTCAATAGTTCAAGCACAGTCAAGATAGTTTGCCATTTGTTGGCAGAGAACCGAGCGGGTGAAGAGCTGAGCTGGTTTTCTGGCAGCTGTATTTATCTATACTTTCAGGATGATCACTTGGAACTATAATATGCCAGCAATTTATCATGATAAAATGTATCAAAATTCAAAGCCACAAGAACCTTATAGCTCACACTTCATACAATAAGAGGGCTTTTCCATCCAGGAAAGTTAATTGAAATCAAGATGAAGGATGGAAACTTGCAACAATATTCCCAATTAACTACCTACATGGTTTTACTGTGGAGTAAGACTGTCCACCTGCAAAATGGATTTAACTAATTAGAAGCCAAACTGGCAAGAAATGGAAATATTTAGTGACAATTCTCATGTATATGCTTCTTAGACAAAATCCAGCTTTGTTGAGCCAAGGTGGATCACAAACCTCCATGGAGGAGATTTTTCTCAGTCACTCTCCCTGCAGTCCAGTGGCCTGTTCTCAATATTGTTTGCATGTCTCTCCCAGCTGATAGGAGTGGTTTTGCTTTGTAATTTTTCTTTCTTTAAAGGACAATTCTGTGGTTCTACAAGGAATCAGGAAATCAGAGGAACTAAACATGGTCCTACAACAACGTAACCCCAAACTTTTCCACTGTCAAACAGCATTCCTGTTTTGTGCTCTCCCACTAGGAATTGGGTCTGCATTTGCAAAACAACCCAACAAAGGAATCAGCTCCACTGAAATACTTTGTTATTCATAAACCCAGTGGAAGGGAAGTACACTTTCGACCCAGCAGCACAGCTCTAGGCTTAAATTTAGACAATAGTCTAAACAAAGCCTAACCTAGCACCAAACATGCATCTAGTTTTAAAATAGGAATATGCAGAATGCTTCTTTTGCCCCTTTAATGTCAAAACTGCCACCTCCATGCCTCTGAAATGTCTGTGTGATGGGTTTTCATTTTACACAGCCTGAAATTCATGGCACAAATGGATAAGACGTGGGGATTCAGAGCAAGTGACACTTGCCATCAGTCACATGAGAAATTAATGCACAACAGACACAAAAACATGTCAATATTGGCAGAGGACCTACCTGGATGATGGCAGCTCCATTCTTGATGTCACTGTGAATGGCATTAAAGGACAAAACGGACTAACCGTGATCCTGAAGCCACACAATATTCCTATAATCGGCTTGAAATGCACTGCCAGTCACCAGCTAGCAGATAGTAAACACTCTGGCAAAGCTGTCCAAGCAATTATCAGGTTACTGTGAAAGAAATTACTAATATTCACAGCAAATGACCCAGCACAGCCAATCCCACCACCCCTAGGAAGCTCTCCAGATGTAACAGGATGAATGTGTACAGTCGCTTTCAACATTTCAAAATAAGAAACTGCTCCCTCATATTGTTAATTGCTTACCACATCAAGATAGAGAGGGATTTGGAGACTCCAACCCTTAACTAGTAATCCTCCCATTAATTTTCTAACATTAAGTCTTACCAGGCTTACTATATAAAACTGATAGCCAAACCAGAGCCCAATAATGTGATGATCTGTTTTTAGCTTGGAGGGAAAAAAAAAAAAAAAGATATACAGTTTTCATCCATAATACCCATAAATCACTTTATTTAGAGATTACAGCTTGGGGACTCAGGGCCAATCTAGTGATAGGATTTCTCTTCTATTTGCACCATGTGAGCATCTGCTCTCTTCAAGTGAAAAGAAAAAGCTGCTCGAGCACGACAGAACTTCACAGCCTGAACCACTCACATCCCAAAGGCTGCCTAGTTCAGTTAGTTACAAGCACTCTATGTTTTGCATCTCCTACCATGTTACTATTGAAAGTGTTTAGCTGAGTATACGGTAACACTGACTGGTAGAGGTCTTGTCCAACTTCAAACAAATATAAAACACTTCTTTATTTGAAAAGCTTTAAGTTAAATGCTCCAAGGCTTCCTTCAGAAAGCAATTGTGCAGCAAAATGATGGGCATACAAGGTAAACACCAGTAAAGACAGTCAAAAGTATGTCCTCCTCTCTCTAGACATGTTCCCACACTGTGGTAGACATGGCTTGTTAAAGGATTTTCACAAGCCCAAGGATCCAAGTTTAGCAGTGATTTTATTTTTTTATATTTTTATATAAACATTTGACTCCTGGGTATATATAGCTCTGATTGTGCTGAATTACTGTAACAAGAAACAATCATCTCCAAGGTAAAAGGTAACAGCCAAGCATGAGAAGAATCACAACAGGAAGAAGAGAAATTATATTCCAGGTATGAGAGCAAACTAGACTGCTTTGAAAGCATGCCAGGGGCTATACAGAGCCCACTTATTGCAGATAAGGCTTCAGATTGAATTTTGGAGGTTTAATCTGAAATACAGAGTCATAATATTCCTGAGGGTAAACAGCACCAGAGAGCATCACGTTGCAGGAGGACGCTGCTTCTACCAAATTACCATCACTCTTACTTGAAATCACATCTTCTGATTGCATGTTAACACACCAACCTTGTACTATCTTAACCTCAGTCTATCATTTTACCTCTACAGAAGTGCAGGACTGAAAGGGAATTTCAGAGTTCAGGCTCATTCTCTTCCTGGATCATAAAAAACCATGCCATAAATCATACCATACGAAAGGTCACCCACTGGGACCTGATGCAAAACAAGGAAAAACAAAACAAGGAAACCAAACAGGCAAACCAACCAAACAAGGAAAATCCTTAAAACAAAGAAGGAAAATCTTTGAAATCACCAGTCCATCCACTTCGTTAATTCACAATGAAATTGAGTGTTACAGCTAGTTCTGAATTTTCCTCAAAGTATCTGTCATTTTATTTAAAAAATACGACCTACATTTTAATTTCTGAGTAAGAGCACAGATGCACACAATGCTTTGCATGTTAAATATGTGGCTTTATAGGGGCTTGAATTTCACACGTGCCCATTATTTCAACGGTAAATCTGTTCTGACACTGCTTATTGTTACAGGATCTAAAAAATACAGAGACCCAGAGCGTGCCTACCATGGGAGTTTTGATAGCAAACAGGCTATCTACAGAGAGGCTCAACAGACCTGAAGGAAAAAAGAGGCCAATCAGACATCAGTCAGACCCTTTTAAATCAGGCTGAAATGCTTTGCTCCAGAGAGGGGGGTTCAATCTCTCCCATCCACATTCCCATCGCTCATGCTGCTTTCTTAATTAGCAGCAAGTGGACAACAGCTGTCAGTAGCCTGGAGGCCAGCAAGTTATCAGCAAAAAAGGGCTCCTGTTAAGGAGAGAGACACAGGGCAGCCACAGAACCCGTCTGTTAAATGCATGAGTGGTCCATACACACCAGAGATGCAGCCGTAGCCTCATGCTAACACACGGCCTGACACTGACACTGAGAGGATGCTCTTCCTGCTGACTTCAGTCTGGTTGCTTTAACATATGACTAACTGCAATTCCATTTTTATTTTTTAATTTTTTAAAAATTTTTTTTGTATTCCCATAACTGGAAAATTTAAACTGAGAATAGAAGGAAACGGGAAGGTCATCCTAATGTCTGGATGGAAATAGATGGGGGTTAGTTCAAAGGCATGGCTCTAATAAAGTCTTTAAGGCTGTTCCTGAGGTTTCAAGCATAAAAGTTGAAGTGCAGGAGAGAGGGGGCAGAAAAGATGTTTTACTTAAATCAGCAGAGAGAAACTATAGCAGAAAATACAACCTTAATCAGAGACAACTAGAAACTGTAACCAAGTGGAGAAAACAACTCCACTTGGGTATCATCATTTGTGTGTTAAAAACTGTGAGTCATTTGTGTATGACCTTATTGTGCCACATATTACACTAATTAGAAATCTGTCCTAAAGAAGTGATACCCTCTGGTCAGGCCATGTGCTTACCTGACAACACAACTGCCTGACTCTCTGCATGATCATGAGTCTCTGGATGATCAAGAAATAAAATAATTGCTTCCCTCTTGCATGCCCTCATTACTGACATTTGTGGCAGTGGAAGCATTCAGTGTAACTGTAAGCAATAAAAAGTGTTATTAAAATTTCCCGCTGCCCATTTGATATCACCCTAACTTCAACTTCTTGAAAATAGTCAGGCTTCTTTGAAATTTGGCTTTAACCTCCCAAGAAAGCACAGATTTGGAGCAATTTTCTCAGGCCTGTCTGGCAGGCTGCAGTTCTAAATATATACCAGCTTTCTGAGCTTGAACCTTCACAAGGGAAGCTGGGCTGAAGATGCAAGCATTTCCCCAAGCTGCCAGTAGACTAGCAACACATTTAAAAACCCTCATCAAATTAAGTGCTTAATTACAACTCAGACTTTGAGACTCTGGAAATTAGGATAATCTTCTGGGAAATTTATTGGTCTCCCACAAAAGAAATTGCAACATACAAGCCAAAAAAAGCACAGAGCATGGAGAGCGTTAGCCCATCAAATCACACCTTGTAGTAGATACCTCACCCTAATTCCTGGAGAATATAAAGAATATTTCAGATTCTTGAGCCTCTATGAGTGATTGGGATCAACATAACCAGGAGGCTAAATCACCAAGAGTAATCTCATGTAAAACGTTGAGAAGTGTTTGCTGAGAAGAGCTGGTGGAAAGCTAGCTGTGCATGGACCGTCTCACACTTACCTTGAGGAGTGTACTGGAGACAGGGTCACAAAAGGCATTGCTTGGAGAAGGTCTCAGCATAGCCATTCACACAGCCACCTAAATTTCACCAGCAAATTGACCAGCCAGCCCACTCCGTTCCTCTAGGTGGCATGCTCTGTGCACACAATATCACCTGCAGCTTCCCACAAATGGAGAGATGCCACCACGACACAGCGCTGTCTTCCACTCTCACTACCCACTGAGACCTCAAATGTCTTAAAAACTCAAACTAACAGCCCACTCGCAGGGTGCACAAGTCTGAAAAGCCCATAGAAGCTTATGAAGAAGTTGACATCATCTGACCAAAGTAACAAGTTCAACCATACCAGTAAATGAAACAAGGGCAGAAGCACTCGCTATTCTCACGTCACCAGTCAGCACTTCCCATCACCACCCTTCATAAAGTCAAAAGTACAGAATAAATGCTAGTACAATGCTCTAAAAAAGCAAAGGTGTAGATAAACACTAGCATTACATATTTTCCTTTTTGATTCATGAAATTATTCAATCAAGGGAAATTGAATCTTGTTCTCAAAATAAGCCAGAACATCACACATTTCCCATTGCTCCCACCCTCGTGAGCCATGACCTGAGAATGGCAAGAAAAGCTCTACTGCTTGGTCAAAATGTGTATGTGTGACCCTTTGCTGAGCCATACGTACTGCTATTTGCTGGCACATCCCTTTACATCTCCAGGACATCCCTGCTGAATCAAAACCTTGTGACACAGGCTCTCTTGACAGGATGCACTACAAGCAACATTGATGTATACGTCAAAAAATGTAAGCTAAGAGGAATAAAGGGCAGTGAGAGGTGACAAAGAAGAAATCATATCCTGGTATCAAAGAGAATAAGGAACAATATAAAATAAAAATCAGTTGAAGCACAGAGCTCAAATATAAAGGGAAGGACGTGCTGAGGTGCTGTGCTGGGGCTGGAAGTATCTTCGAAGCTGAGGTAGGAAACTATGACATGGGGTTCACCTGAAAAATGCATCAGCTATATGTGGCAGGGTTTTCCCCCAGTGTGGCTTATCTCTGCATACTCAGCTTCCAGACAGGTTCACGCCTGAGGCACAGGACTTCTCGCTTACCCTTTTTTAATAGCCAAAGGTCAGTAGATCTGCTACAGTCACCAGTATCCAGGAAGAACCCACCAAAACCTGGTGCCACACCTGGCATCAACCAGGGAGCCTGGGACCAAAATAATAATTTCTTTTCCCAGGAAATTTCAACTACAGAAACAAACTGAAATGTTCATTTAATAAGAATAAACTTTTTGCTGGAAAGCTATGAAAATCTGTGCATCACTCTCAACTCTGTAACTAAAAGCTGAGACCAAAAACGCCCCAGGCTGCTGCTTAGGAAACACACAGGACAGGGAGAAAAACTTCATTTCAAGCCCATGCCCTGCCTAATACAGGCCTTGGGAGAAACCCAGTCTAAGTGGCTCTGGTGCCACAGTGCTAGGAAATGCTAAAAGCCATGGAGCCAGTTGAGATGCCTACGTAGAGAGACAGAAACTGCTCCATCAACTCAACAAGGGATAAATCAAATAAATGTGTGCCCTGGGGCAAGAGTCTGGGGAGTGTGCAGACAAGCCTTTACAAATATTAACTAGCCTGAAGTTAACTACCTCTCTGTAAACTATCCAACAGACTTAAGAACCAGAAACATTTTCCAATATAAAATTATATGCAAGTGAAAATATGAAAGGAGTTCCTGATGCAGCTTAACCACACTTTGGTGCTGATCTTTTAAGCTCACATTGCTTCCTACTGATAGCAAGGTTTTCACAAGATTTTTCATGTGCCTTACTCAATGAACAGCTGCTCTGGCAACTGCTGGAGTCCATGGACTTCCTGCCTTGGAATAAAGAGTCATCTACATATCTCAGCACAGAAAATGATACTCTCTTCAAAACAATTCACGACAGGGTTTAGATATGGCTATGTGCCACCGAACACTCCCTTAAACAATGGTCACACCCTCTATACAGCTACAACTGAAATAGCTGAAAGGGAAGACATTTTATACAAGTTCCCAGGGTAAACACGCATCTGAGAAGCACTGGTCTGGGACCCACATTGTTCTACTAAAAGAATAAATATCTGAGTCCAAACCATATTTCCCTCACCACCTTCCCAGCCTCTCACATGAAGAAAATCCAACTGAGCTTTCCTTTTACACTCATGGTGCTCTGTAACAGAAAAAACCCCCAGCATTTTATAAAATTGTAAAATAAATTAGAAGGGCTGCAGCTTATGATTTACCCTTTTAACATGCCTTGTAGCACCAGCGAGACTGCTTGCCAGCCAAGCAGAGGTCTGAAACTCTTGCTGATGCTGACTTTAGACTGAATACAGACGCTGAGTGATGTGCCTGTAGAGCGAGTCCTCAACCACGGAGATGTCCTCACATAGCAATGTGGCTTACAATGCCTGCCACAGTGAGCCAGGGTGACAAGACAAACATCATTGTATTAATTGCATCTGTTGATTAACCAGCCCAAGAACAGCCTTGTTTCAATCACAGGCTTTATAAGAGAGTACTGAAATGTTACTCTAAGTGTTGAGATGGATGAGTCAGACGATAAAACACAAAAGCATTTGTAAGGAGACTCGCTGGAGTAATATGATAAGCTGCTCAGCTACACAAAATGATGGTCCTTACTGACAGCATACTCATACAGTCCTTACCTTGGGTTTAAGTTTCAGTCTTGTTTTTTGCAAGCTTTCCAGTCAAAGCTGGGCAAGCACACATGTACTGTTACCTTTACAAAGGTGAAAGATGGGTAGAGATATGTAAGCAAGCTAAAAACAGTTGAAAAAGTCGTATTAGACACAAATCCTTCTCACTCAGGGAGTTAACAATGGCTCTCCTCTGCATTTTGGAAGCTTTCCTTGACCTTGTGGAGTGAAAGACCTTTCAAACCAAGAGGTGAATAAAACACTGGGGGCTTGGGGGTCGGACCAGCATGGAAAGCACTGGCCACATGCCACAGGCGAGTCTCCTCTTCCCTTCTCACTCAGCTGACACAGTTTCTGCGATGCCACGTAAGGTCAGGAGATTCAGGTTACTAAAAGAATGACATTTTGAACTGGGTGTCCCTCTCATTCGAAGCCATCTGCCATTCATCTTCTAAAGCTGAGATTATTCATTCTGGGGGAATTATCCACTAATCAGTTTTTATCTCCAAACTAGGGCCTCACACTTGCAGCTGGTCAAGAGCTCAGCCTGGCAGAGGTTTTGGTTCCCTCTGCTCTCAACCAGAGGCCTCAGTAACACAGAACAGTCTCCCACAGGGCAGGCTTTAAAGCATGTTTTAAAATACATAGGCAGGTCTGCACTAAGGAAACTGGCACCAGTTTACCAGCCAACACCTCACGTAGCCAAGATACAGAGGCACAAGGCTTCAAGTTATGAATCTCCTTTACTGGGCTGGGCTTCGGCTCTTCATATCCTCCTGCACAGGGAACTGCTGCAACATGGTTTTGCCCCACCATGAATCTTTGAAAGAGGATAAAAACTAAGCAAAATAGAATGCACCACAGGAAAAAGGGGAAAGGAGTGCAGTATTTTCCCCAAAATACACATGCACAAGAAGTTGTCAGCACTGACTTTTGGCTCCTAAGCACATCTGCCCACTAACCTAGCTATTATTCTGTTCAATACTTGTCATAGTCAAGTGTGAAACTCAAGGGGAGTTACGTGGTTAAGTGAGTCAGTATCTTGGGTTTCTGCAAGACCTTCTCCCCTACTTAATACAGCTCATCCTTCTACTACAGCCCTGCCCTGTTCCCGCAAAGCCTTTCACATCAACTGCTTGTTTTCTGCAAGTGGTTTGCCCCACTTCTGCAGGGGCTTTCAAATAAGCTGTGCCCTTCATGTGGAATTACCATGCCACCCTCCCCCCCCAAATCCAGGCAGGTAAGCTGCCTCCTGCATTTCGCCCAGAAGCCAAGGCAAGTACTGCAGGATTTGCAGGCTGCATCAATAAACACAGCAGCATATTAATTTTGGCTTCCCTTATTTTCAATTTTGAAGACTATGTAAAAACAAAACAGAAACCAAATAAAACTCAACTGAGTATCTCCTGGCCAAAGACACATTTTACCCACTGCACAGGAGGAATTCTGGACATTCTTTGGTTTGGATGATTCAGGATAAAGGGCATTTTACAGCTGTTCAACTGAGCATATTTTTGGGAAAGAGAGAAGTTTTTCATTCCCTCTAGTTCATTTAATAAAATCTAAACATCATAGCTTAAAATAGTCCTGACAGACAAAGCAGGCCAGACCTTCCTATCCAATACGGTACCACCACGTACCGCATCAAACCTGTTTTGCATCCTCTCCCTGGGTAAAATAGCAGGGATGGAGAAAAAGAAACTACACAGAAGAGCAGAAACCTCCCAACCCAGATCCATTTGTTTTACTCTAAAGTATTGACAGATGAGTAATGAAAACTCTGCTGCAGACACAGGCGCTTCTTCAAGGCAGCGTCAGTTAATAAACCACAACCGCAGCTGCAGAAGTATTAAGGAGTTTAACTAAATGACTCCTTCAAGGGCACAGGAGGAGAGGAAGGAGGGAGAGGAAGGAGGGAGAGGAAGGAGGGAGAGGAAGGAGCGGGAGGAAGGGGAATTATAATTCTAATACCACCACCACCACCCAGCCTGTTAGCTCTCCCCACAGCACTGGTAACACTGCAGATAATAGTGGTGTCAACTCTGGATGCCAGGCTCTGATCAGGACCTTGACCAACACTCCTGTTAACTACTCGTGCACACTGGGAGTGATTTTGGAATCAGTTATACTATCATTTGATGCAGGGATTATTTATTATTTTCTTTAAATTGCCAGTGGAGCTCTAGCAGCCTGGATGACCAATGGCTGTAACCTTAGATGGAATTATTGATACCAGCCTCGACTCTTTAAGAAGCTCAAGAATTAGCTAATCAATAACATAAGTCATCAGCAACCTTCCCACATTGTTTTTGTTGTTACTATTACACACCTTGTGGCCAGAGACTCTCAGGATTTATAGACAGACTGATCTGCCCAGCTGTCAGAAATAATCCTTCTGATCTTTCCTTAGTTTTCTCTTCTTTATCATGTAAACTTCAGCCAGAACAAAAACTGTGAAATACACATTTGGCTGGATATCCTGAACACAGGTAATTGTGGTCAACTGCCAGGTAAGCATTTTTTTTTTCCTTAGGCACATATTAAAAAGCCACAACAATCCTGACAACCCCGGGCAACAACGTGGGTTACAGCAGGGTCTGGCCCAAACAATGGCTTTGATCCCTTGGACCTTGATGCTCTCCAGGCTGCCAGCCAAATGGAAGCTTAAAGTTCTCCTGTGTATCACTTGCGGTATACCTGATGTCTCCAGGGAGCCCTAGAAGCATTACAGTGAAATGTACACCTCAGATTTGAGGTCTAATGAACAAGGCTGTAATTCAGGATAAAACCTAAGAGTAAGAGCTGCCAATGGGTATTTACAGAATTTAAACAAGTGCTTTCACCCAAAACAGACAGGAGCAAAACCATCTTTGCTTAAAGACTATCTGGAAGTATACAGACAGGAATGAGAAGCCAATTCTCTCTCTGCATGGTTTTGAAGGGTTCATTTTTACCAGTATACTCAGCTTTTGACAGCAACCCACCCACCCTCAACTGGCTCCTCTGAGCTGGCCCCAGAAGACACCAAAGGATTTTGTTTTCCCTGCCATTCTCCATCCCAGGCCAACCAGTTTACAGTTCAAGTAGCCTTTGTTCTAGCAGCAAGGTTTTTTTTAATCAGCGTTTTTACCTTTCAGGCTGATGCCAAATCATCAGCTGATGGAATGCAGTACCTGGCATCTCCCTAGGCTGAGCAGCACAAGGGAAAGCAAAGAAATTCAACTTTAAAAGCAGGTTTGCTTTAGTGCTGCAAGGAACAGGCATGCCAAAGCAAGAGTGGCGGTGAAGAAATGTCTTCCTCACTTCTGCCTCAACCAAAGATGCACCGAGCAGTTGGCTAAATCAATGCATTCAGCTTCCTGTAACTACAGCATTAAGCAATATCTAAAATCTCTTTGAACACCTTCACAACAGGACAGAAATCTGCCTGGAGATGGGATTCATCTCCCCCAAACTCAGCTGGGTAAATGCTAGGCATTAAGGTCTACGCTAGTCACAGTCACCAGAGGCTTCTCCTATAGTTTCTGGTGAAAGATGGGCATTTCCAAACCAGTATAACCACTGTTGGGTCCTTCTGATGACTGCTGGAATCCATGAGGGACTAGGAATTATTAAAACAAACATTATACATCAAGAAAAATATATTTTACACTTTGTATCTATTTCCATGCAGGTGCAATTTTGCACCAGCTTTGCAAAACTGACTAATTTGAAGCAGGATATTCTCAAATCACCATAAACCTCTGTTATGGGTTCACCATACTGTCATAAATGAAGAAGCAAAAGCTTAAATGGCACAGTCAGCTTTTAATTAACACAAGTGTGCTGGTGCCAGCTGTTTGGTGGGAAAATGAGGAGTTTCTAAGCAATAAAGAACTCACATCCACTCATTCTTAGGCCTTGGCTATACATCAAAGTTGCATCAATAAATCCAGTGGAGGTTAAAGTAGAGCACCTCTCTGCACAATTTGCTTTTCCTTTCTTTTTCATTCAAAATATGGTCAGTTTTATCCCATACCTGTGAATTTTACAGAGCAACATAAATAAGAGACAAGTTTAGACTGACAAATTGCTTACAGAACTGAATGAGCTTAAGATCATAACCTTAGTTAGATCATCAAGCAGCAAACTGCATCATCCAGGTCAAACCCAGCTCCCTCCCATCTCCCTTGGCACTCCCTGAACAAGCACCATGAGTGTTTGGAAATGACACATATACCAGTTGACACTGGATGGCCAAACAGAGTATGAGACAGCTCCATCTCCCCTTCTGCCATAAAGGGTCTCTTCATTTGTGGTCTCCTGTTTGTGGTCTCTTCATTTTACTCTGTCTCCTTCAGAAAACATGCAGAAATTTTTTTTAAAACACTGTAATAGATCAATATTACAGTGGGATCAACCACTGCAAAGCTTGCCCAAAACTGGCCAATGGGTTCAAGAGTTCTAACAGAGGATGGATGAGCCATCACTATTTCCTCATAAAAAGATGCTACAGATTAAGTAAGAGAGATACAGATGTAAAAAACAAGCTTTCTTCTGAGCAGATGTGCCAAGTAATGTGTCAAAACTTAGTGATTCTTCTTTAAAGGGATACTCTACACCTGACCACCACAAAACTGGCTGTGAACTCATTGTAAACAGTGCACTTTAAATACCATTTCTTATTTTCATTAGAAGATTTTAACAGGGTGGCTCTACAACCTCCTGAAGTGTCTCTCCCGTGGAGTACAACAGACCAGACCTATAGAGCAGGAGACAGAAGTGCCACTGCTCCCAGTGACAAAGAGCAAACAGCTATTCACAGAGCAAATAGAAGAACTAAGCTGAAACAGAGAAACTCCTGACCTCAACTTCTGTCAGCTATGTTCCCCCAGGTATTCTCATAAAGATGAAAGATTTGTTTAAAAAAAACCCCAAATTTTAAAAAAGGTCATGTGAATCTCAGATGCACCACGTTTTGGGGTACTGCAAATTTCTCCCACACAGTAGCCCTGAAGATGCAATTCCAAGCAGTAGAAGAATAAATTCAACCCCTGTACCGCTTTTAGACCATGTTCCACCAAAAATCTCACATCAACCTTAACTTAAGGTTTCACCTGACCTTTGCAAGGGTATTTATAGAATAGAATAACAAAGGAAAATAATAATTATGATTAATAATAATAATTCAAGTGATGCACAAACGCAATTGCTCACCACTTGTGGAAACTCCCCATCCATGCCCAGTCTGTTTCTGATCAGTCATCCCACCTCCCAGCTAGCTTCCCCAGTTACATACAGAGCATGATGTTATATGGCAGGGAATATCCCTCTGGCCAGTCAGGACCAGACCTCCTGGTTGTGTGCTCCCAGCTTCTGGTGCACCTGGCAGGGCATGGGAAGCTGAAGAGTCCTTGACTTAGTGCAGACACTACAACTACCCAGCAACAACTGAAACCATCAGTGCGTTCCCAACAGTATTCTCCTACTAAATCCACAACCATGGATAAACCACATCCTCCACAAAACAGTGCTCTACATTTCCTGGAAGACCCTGCAAATTCATAGATGACCTCTAACTAAACCCGTTCGTAGACCTCCCTAGTCCCTCAAGCCTATTATTCTTTTATATAATTCATTTATTATTTTAATTAGAAAAGCAGAAATTGTACACTTTAAAAAAAATTAAGATGAAAAAAATAAGTCCAGATAGGAATGTTTTATTTCCTTGGACAGATCACTCCCCACAGGGAAATGCAAGGTCGCATTGTTGAGCAAAAAGTGGATGGAAACCACCTGTACTTTACCTCCCCGTACTCAAACTGACTATTAATATAGTGAGAGCACAAAATGAAAGGATAAAATAATCACCCAAGGAAAACTGTGTTTGACTCTGTGTTGTCCTGCTAATTGAAGCCCACCCTCAGATGGATTCACTGAGATCTGCTATCTGAGTTGGTAGGAATGTACTGTACAACCAGAACTAAAATATTGATTTCCCTGGGTGCCCTTCATTACATGATGTTTGGTTTGTAAAGGAAACTTTCTAAATATGGAATCAATTCCTGAGGCTATTTTACCACCTCTTGGGCAGTATGGACAGGACAGACTGGCAGACTGAAATGCACAGTAAAAACCATCAAAAAGTAGGGGATAAATCAACACACGCTGTACATTGTGAATACACTCCTGCTCCCATTTAATTACTAAAAGCTACCTGCAAACTACAGCTTAACAGATGTAGAACTACACAGTCTGTCTCTTGGTAAGCATCTCCTTCCTCTAACTTTACCAGCCATGGGTAAATACTCTTTGATTTTAATCTGCACTGATTTTTCCTTTCTTTCCAGAAGCCTAAAAAGAAAATTCTCATCTATTTTCTTTCAAAACCCATGATTTTTGTACATGTGAGGGATAAAATTAAAGGTCTGGTTTAGAATATAAATGGGACTGGTTCAGTGAGTATGTTAAGTATGCAATAAAAGGACATCCCAACATGAGGCCTTTGAAGAGAAAGAATGAGAGCATGAGAGTGCAAGCAGGTTTAACCTTTCTCCCTCAGCAGAACAATGAATCAGTATGTCCTTAGAGGCACTGTTGGCCACACTGAGATGTCAACCTGAACCACAAAATACACAGCATTTTCATGACACCTGAACACCTCTACACAAAGCAGCAGAGAACATCAACCAGGTAAAGTGAGATGATGCAAAACTTGTGTTTGATTAATTCAAAGAGCCTCAGCCCCATAATTAAGAAGTCAAAATACAGTCAGTCTTCATCGGCTGCCACCCATGCTCACTCAACCCTCTCAGGGGTATGAAAAGGGAATGAAAAAAATGAAGGAAATGTAAAAACAAAATGCTAGCCAAGGCGTAGAATCTCCACACAGCTCTTGTCAATTCTCAAATCTCTTAGATTGCTTTCCTAAATACAGTATAACAGAAAGTGAGTACAGGAGAACCAGTTCTCCCAAATGCCATCGATACCGTATCTCCCACAACACCAAGTGAACGCTCTGATACAGACCATCTCTTTCATATATTTGTTTCTCTTCACTTCTTCCTTGGTCTCAACATCAAAATGTTACCTTACCAATTCCAGAGAAGGTGAGTTATGGTAGTGACTAAAACAGTGAATGGATTTAACATCAAGAAACTATTCCAAAGCTGAAGAGCTTTAACTGACTGAAGTATGCAATGTAAATATAAGCAGACCAATAATCTGATCCATTGACATTCTCAGGTTGCTTCACGTAACACATGGGGACACCATTTCTCCCACATCCATGAAATTGTTTCCTCTATCAGGATCAATGTCACACACCACAAGAAGAGTTCAGGGATTTTTCAGGGTGAATGCTGTGGCTTAGGTAATGTGGCTGCAGATTTGTCAGGCTGCAGTAACGTGAATAGCAGAATTGAGAACATTCCTTTGGCAGCACGCCCCAACCTGCAGGATTCCTGCAGCTTTTCTGGATTGCTGAAATTTATCTTCTGTCTCTTTGCCTTGGAACAGGCTCCTGTGAAAGCTGCTGGGAGCCTCCTCCTTGCCTGCTTTCCCTTTTTGTCATCCGTCTGTCTTTCCCTATCTGCTCTACTCGCACACAACTCAGCCCACCACTTCCTCCTCTTCCGACATCTGTGGGTTGGGCATCCTCTGGCTCCTTTTCTGGTCTTTCCAACTATTCCATCAACATCCCCACTTATGATGTCCCTTTTTCCTTCTCTGGACTCCTTTTTATATACCTTGGAGTTCTGGGGCTCCAAATTCAAACTTGCAAAGGTGAATACATTTAGTTTTTCTCCAACTAGCTCTCTCTTTTCCTCTCATCTCTACTAAAGCACCAAGAATGACACGCTGTTCTCCACTACCATCCCCTCATCTCACTGTGTTCCCCAATACTTCTCAACAGCACACCATGAAAGCCAAGTTTTGGTTATTTAGACAAAACTGACAAATAACAAATATACTATTAACTAAGCTAATATTTTTGCAATGGCAGCTTGATTTTAATACTCTGTCCATACTGTTTCCATGACAATGCCTGAATCCTATAGTTTGCTAATGTTAATAAAGAAATACAGATGTAACACCAAAGCAGAATTTCCCAAATATTCAGGCACTTACAGAACAATATATTTTCAATTATTTTCAGAGATACAAATCTATTTATTCTGTCACAATTTTGAGAAGCTGAAGGATCCCTCTCCATGCACAAGTTTTTCTCCAGATACAAAGTTTCCACAGGAAGAATACAGACTGGAAGGATTCATTTCACTGCTAAGCAACACTACACAGAGGTCAACAGCTCTGCTAACTGACAAAAGACCCTAAAACTCCAGAGCTCTAATTTCAGCAGAAAAACATTGGGATGATTTGTCTTGGAAAACCAAGCAAGTTATATTCCTCTACATGTATCCAAACTACACAAAATTATGGGTGTGGTGAGGAGCGGGAGAGAGGAAGGTGCTATTAAATCACCTTACCTGTAGCTCTGACATGTAATTTGTTGTTTTTAATATACTACATAGTTTCTGGAGTTTTATCTGGCACAAATACAGGAGACACTCTCTATTGTCTTACCTTTGCTGGGTTACAAGGATCTTCCAAATTAGACGCTATGATAACAAACAATTCCAGCTGTCACCTCTCAGCAGCCCAACTGAGAACTACCTAGACATCTCCTGGAATGCAGAGAATGATCGAGTGCTTGAATTAAATCTGATTAGCCATGAAATGCCTCTGCAAAGGAAAGGCATACCATCTCTCTAGTTTCTTTAAAATAAGGTCTAGAAAGTTGACACTTCACACTCTTCCACTTGCAGTTAAGATGCTGCAAACTTCTGAATGGAATACAGTCCTTTCAAAGGATCTGTAAGTCAACAGCAAACCTCATTTTGCCAATTCTGCCCACAGGCTTTCAACTTTCAAATGAATAAAGTCTCAATGGATCTCTTCTTTTAAAAGAAGACCCACACCTTTCCCTCACCATACTCTTTCAAATACAGCACAGATGCACCTGCAGATAGTTACTAGAATATCAGCTGAGGCATCAACTGCAATTCAAAACTTCCAAAAAGATGAATAAGGACCCAAGGAAACCTGAAAAAGCAGTGACAGGTTTCTTCCACTCAAGCAACAGAGTGCAGCAAGTACAGCCCACGGGTCCCTTACAAACAGGGAACATTCTCTGCATGTGAAGCAAAGACCTAGGTGAGGGACATTTGTGTGATGATCGTGACAGACAGTGAACTGACAGTCATCTCTGCTTGCCAGCAGGTTAGCAAGAGCCAGTTAGAGCACCACATTAAAGAAAATAAATAGATAAATAATTAACACCAATAGATATATTTAGGTATTGCAGTTGAAGGAAAACGATTGCTTGCACTGAAAATAAACTCAGTGATTGCTTCCAGTTTCTGCTTTTCCACCAAGCCACAGCCCAGCTGCCTCACATTCCAGTAGACTTCAGCTGTCTTTTTTCTCTGCTCCTTGTCCTCTTCCTTCTTACAACTGCTGTGACCATCCCCGTCTCACAGCAGTTCATCCCGCAGGCTACATTTCTTACACTCCAATCTCGAAGCTATGCAACACAACACCTGTCAGGCCTACACCGACTCCAAAAGCCAGCAGAATTGGTGCCATTTTGTAGGAAACACTAAATAATGATCATCTTGTGCCTCTATTTTGCCTCTACACGAAACTAGACCGCGCTGTTGATGATTTTTAAACAAGTTCCACTAAAATAGACATGCGAGGTCGCTATCCAGGCAGCACGTAGTAGGAAATGCAGCAGGTGCTGAAAGCCCCAGTAAGGAAGAATTGGAATTGCCTTTAGGGATGTGAAGTGAGTCTTTAGAAGAGTTCAATTTTCAGATTCCAGGACAATACATTTCACAAACAATTTTTACTTCATTTGGAAACCACCAGCAAAGCAACACTTACACTGGTCAAGTGCAAAGCTTCTGACTTGCAAGCTCTCACTTACACTGAAGAACATGGTACAGTGGTGAATGCACCACCAAACCCAGAGAGAGTTCAGCCAGGTAACTCATCTAAGCATACCTGAGACAAAAAGAAACTGTGGAAGAGCATACAGGTGTAAAAAACACCCAGGGTAACATCCAGAGAATGATCCAAAAGGTGATTATAGTTCAAAAAATATCCTCCCCAAAAGTAAGATCCCTGGGAAACTTCAGGTTGATGGGAAAACATTCACAGATGCCCAAATCAGAATCATGCAAACTGGTCATGGAGAAAAACATTCGGTTCCCAAAGATGGGAATAACCTGGCCTCCTGAATTGTTTCTTCTATTTTGCCATTAAGAACCGAGTTCTCCTGGGATTACCCCAGATGTTTATACCACCAGTACTACCAGAGGACAGACTTCAGAGATGAATTTTCTTATCAGGCAGATGCTTATGAGTAGAAGGTGAAGAAAACAGCATTTTCAGTCTGCTGGGAATAAGTATGTCAGTTGAGTGCTGAGCAGAACAGAGATAACTGACTGCACTCCAGGCAGCTACCGCTTGAAACAGTTATTTCACCCAACCTTTAGCAGATAGCTGTTGGAAAAGCAAGCTTATATGGGATATGAAAACCCTGCAAGAAATTACAAGATTAAAATTGAAAACATCAAGGAGACTAAACCTTCCAAGCCTGGCACCTCTATGTTCTTTGTTTTTAATCGAGGGCATTCTTGAATCGACCTGCTTTGTGGAAGAGCTTTTGGTTTAGACCTGATGGTGTTTAACTGCTCCCCCGTTCTCCCTGAATTGATGTAAAATAGTTCAGCCCCCTGGAGCACGTAATCCATCAGGTAAATAAATACAGGAATTCATGTATTGCCATGGTAACAGGACACCCAAGCAGAATCCGCGACATTCTCCACTCCTTCTTGGCATCCTCATTTTGGCTTTGAGATCAAAACTATAAGGGTAACTAGGGTGAGAGCAAATATCTCCTTAAAAGTTAAGAAAGTCACCATTCTTCAGTAAGGAAAAACCAACACTGGACACCCTTGCTTATCTTCAAGTCAATGGGGATCCTGCTTCCAAAAACTATTTGGAAGTCTCCTGGCTGGAGCCCAACAGAACAGCCAGTTAAATACGAGTGAAACAAAATACACCATCTTAATCTGCATGAGCAGTGCTCTGAATGAAGTGACCCTTCTGCCCATTAAAGAACAGTACAGAGAAGTTCCAGAGGGAGCCTTGTCCATTCTTCTTGGATAGTAGGGCCGCTCTTCTTCAGAATGGTAGCTGTTATCGCTAATAATTTATTGGTTTTTATTAAGTGCTGACAAGGTGTTTCATTTAAGAACCCGGGGAGCAGATGTATGTAAGATCTCTAGGGACATAACCCTGCAAGGTAACACTCCTTTTCCCAGCAGCCTGACTAGATGAACACAAGAGTCAAACCAGAGCCCAAGCCAATTCCAAAGCTTGTCAAGATGGCTTGTTATCACGCAGCAGCCTATTCTATTTACAACATAATGGGTTTTGCGTGCATTTCTGTTCCCATAAGAAAAAAACAAATTCAAATGTACACAAATACACAGACCTTAGACCTCCTAGAGTTTGTTTCATGACTATGTATCCTTTGTTCTGCTACTGTATACTTTCTGACAAATATCATCCCAGAATTGCTGCAGTATTGCAGACTGTTTATTTGGTGACGCTATGAACTGAACTGTTTGTGTCAATCAGAAGTTCAAACACTCAGAAACAGCGATGGAGACTGTACTGCGCTAAAACAGCTGGTTTCCAGCGCTCTTTCCCTCCCCTTTCCCGTCTCTTCACCTCCAGTTTATATTTGGACTGGATTTAATTTTTTTTTTCTTTTCTTTAAATACCCTGCTTAAAGAAATCAACGTACAAGCAGTTGAAAGAGGACAGTTTCCCAGATTTACAGTTTCTCTTGTTCAGCAAATCATCGCTACGACATACACCCGCTAGAAAGAATGCCTCCACATCAAGGCTTCACCCATTGCATCTTCAAAACTGTACAGTTACAGCACTGACCTGGGGATGGATCCCGCATGATGTCTTGAGTTCTTCAACGGGAGTTGCAAGGTCGGGTCTCTAGGTTGCGCAGCGTATGATTTTTCTATGGTATTTTTGGCCTTTCTGTTCTACTGTTTATGGAACCGCGCTGCGTTTGTGTGTGTCTACAGAGTCATCTTCCCGCGTTTGAACTCTTCACGCTGCTTCGCTGGTGTGGAGTTATATTTACTATTCTCACAGGGTTATTTACTGCACGCGAATAAACAAAACGTGATCACTTATTTATACATCTGTAATTACTGTCTATAGCGCTATCAGCAGTTACTAAAATCCCAAGCCAAACTCACCCCTAGCGTAAACAAGTGGCAGTTATTTTAGAGTTGGCTCCAGGTCTACTATGCCACTAACACCACCTTCCTTACTCGGTCACCCACTTCCCAGACAAACAATTGCAGCGATATACCAGTAAGCACAGACATAGCCAGAATCCCAAAGCAAAGCGTTATGGTGCGATTCTATGGATGGGATCGTGCATCAGATTAACCTGGTGATATTTCTGGAATAACATTTGTCCCGTGATGTGATGCACACTTGTTAGACAGTAACTTAGCGCTAAGAGCTGGAAACATACCTACGTACTGCACTTAAAAGCCGGCTGCCAGGCAGCCAGTTTGCTCATCCCTGGGAGGCCGCTCCAGAACCGTATCGCAGGAGAACACATTCGTCTACAGTGCAGCGCAGAAGCCAGAACAAACCAGGATCAAAAAAAAACCTGAAAGCACTGCTACCAACTTTACTCCTTTAAAAACAGGAATTTTCCCTAAATCTGCAGCTGCTGCCCTGGAAAGCCTGAAGGCTGCGCTTCGCACATCCCGACTCATGACAGCTACCTTACATTCCCCAGTAGGAATCTGCCTAGCTATTCCTTACAATAAAAAATACAAAACAGCATTGATTTTTTTTTCTCTGCTAATTAAATGCAACATAATTAAACTAAATAACTTCACTGCTTGATTTGCAAAACGCTAATTGAATCTTTAAACATACTACTCCCGCTACACAGAAAAACAGGGGCATTCAACCATCTAAAGTGACAACTGAGAACCAGACACGACTCCAGAAGCACAGAGAGACAATATGATCCATGCTCCAGTGTTTCCTTGTGAGAGCAGAAGAGATCTCAGCAGCCTCCCCTGGCTCCGGCTCTAGGCGAGCACCCCAGCCGTAGGGGAGAGCTTTGCAAAAGAGAGGAAAAAATGAGCAAGTTCCCTCTGACATTTACCCACGGACTCATCTTTTCTGATCTTGCACAAACGCCAGAAGAGGAAAGTTGGAGAAGTTGCAATTAATCATTGCACGTAGGCCCCAAAGCGTTGCAGCGCCCCGGCTTTGCTGATGCTTTGCTACATGGAGAGGACGGCAGGGGTGCGGGAAAAGGGAAAACACAGGGAAAAAAGGGGAGAAGGAAAAAATAAAAAAGG
>VZTU01021138.1:0-11080 GCA_013400835.1 Zapornia atra
GATTATAAAAACTGCTTTTTTTGCTGTTCATAACTGAAGATTCAAAAAATTCCATTGGTTCCCAAAACTTCTGCTGGTTTTCACTTGAAAGCATTTTGTGCACTGGAAATAGAAGGGTTCCATTTGGAATTGCTAAAAAAGAGAGCAAAAGAAACAGTGGTGATATGGACATTCATGCCACAGTCTGTTAGAATGAGTTCATACAAGCTCATTTTGATCGGGTAATGTCCCAATCTCCCCTGATGAACGAGGAGAGGTTCATTAAGCAGGTGATTCAAAATGCTTGAAGGCTCCTTCAACAATTTCCCTGCGAAAAGACCTATCTCAGGCCATCAAATACAAATGCACCCTAAGAAAGTTTCCCTATGAGGTAAGATACCTAAAGCCTAGATAGCACAAATATTCCATTTAATATTTTTACTCCTGTAGTTAATGAAGAAAATATCTCTTCAAGTTCGATATTCAGAAAAATGGTGAAATTAATTTGTGAAATGAGAAAACCAGTTTTAGAATCTACATCTTTTGGCCTTTGCACTCTAAAACCTCAGCTGTGCACTTTTATATAATGTGCATCACCTCAAGCGAAAACCTTCGTTGTTCCACACACGCTTGCTATTCTTAGTTTTTTCTCAGGCTCGTTATGTCAGAAATACAGACCATTAAGCACAGATGACATACAGTTACAAGCATGGGGAGGAAGTCTGTACTGGATCTCAGTCATTTTACATTAGATTTATGCATGCTTTGAAAGAAACTATTGCTATGTTCTTAAGATAGGATAGAGAGGCTGTCCCTTAAGTGACCCGACAAATAACTGTGTTAAAGGATGAGAGGAAAGCCTAACGCATACAATGAGTAAATGGAAATTCACTGTGTGATTTAGGTGAAGCTAAAGGTTTACAGACTGTGTTTATAATGGCTTAATTAAATTCTGCTTCTAAGAATGCAGCTGAAAATTAATCAGACAACTCAGAAAAATTACTTTTATTGCAAGGGGTAAATTGCCTGTGTTCCACCAGAATTTTGTGTCCCACTGAACCCATTTCTCTGATGCAAAAAGATGAAGCAGCTGAAAGGAATCCCAATAAAATTTGTATTTTAGCCCAGCTAACAGGGCCAAATCCTGATCAAGTTGGTGTCGTTACCTGAACTCCTACAGATTTCATCATGAAGTTGATGTACAGTATGTTTAGCCCTAACACCATATATCGCATTGTCATGGAAAATAAGGGAAAACTATTTCTTGGTAACTATTATTTACCCTTTAACTTGTGCACTAGATACTGTATATTCTTGAATTGCAGGAGTGTCCTTGTTAGGTAATACAGAGGTAAACATGCAAATTCTTTTTGTTGCGAGAATCCTTTTTCAGCAGTGTGGTTGCCAGGTTCCCGGGTCTATTCCCCAAGAGCTCTCATTTTCACAGTCTCACTTGAACAAGACTGAATGCTTTCCCAGAAGAGACAGTGGTTACTTTCTTAATGGCAGATGCAGTGGTATAAGCAGCACTTGCATCAACAGGATTTGTTTGCAGTCAGGATGACATTTTATTTAGCACTCCCATGTCGTCGTCATACTATTATGAATATAGAACAGCTTTTTTCAATAAAAATTAGATTTGCGATGACAATTATATAGGGTTCAGCATGTCATTCCTTATGACATGTACAGCTGAAATTCTCATGGAGTGGCTAATCTGTTCAGTCAGTATAATTGCCATTATGAGGAGAACAGCAGCAAAGCTACTATTATAATTTCGAACTGTGTCTGAGAACTCTTATATAATGCCCTTCTAGTTTGCAGCAGGGGCTTGTAATTTGTCGAGGAGATGATCACAGCATCAATATGTGCAAATCTCTTTATAACTATAAAACCTTTTCATTTCAGCACATGCTACCTTTGAGACTTTGCTACATGAAAGTACTTTTTACCACGTTTTGTGTATGACGTATTTACCTGGTTTACTCAGTATTTGACTTAATGCTTCCTATAGATAATGTTGAACATAACTGGACCTGCTAGATGTTGAGGCCAGAGACAAATGGCATTCTTCAGATGCATTTTGTGTAGCTTCCAATGAACAACTTAAAGAAATTTGCATGCTGCCCTCACTTGTTTCTCACCTTCAAAAAGATGGCCTACCTCATATGGATTTAATATTTTTTATTTACAGAGATCCATTCTATGATTAATACATGCAGAGAGTAATTTTTAGGGTTTTTTATTCCTTCTCGGTAATTGCATGGGTTTCCCTATTTAAGTTTATTTGAAATCTGAATGTCTGAGGAGTAATGGACTCTGCTAGTGCTGCTGTCATTGCCTCAGAGAAGCGATAGAAACTTATATGTAAATACATTTTTCAGCACAAGGGCATTACCTTACTGTGGAGAAATAAAGGGACTGGGTTAGGGATTAAAGCGGTAAATGGATGTGAAGCGAACAGGACAGTAACTGTCATTGTCTGTAGATAATCATTTCTGAGGCAATAGACAGATTGTAAAGATCTGAATTATTAGGTAGTTGTCTTTTAACTCATTGTTTTTAAAAGTCTGTAGTAACTGAATGTTTGGCTTCATTTGCCACACAGTTTTAATGAGAATAATTTCAATTAAAATCAGAGCAAATACTTACCACATAGCGTGCAATTGCTCAAAAACAAACCACAGTCATCCCAGTATTTCTTTCTATCAAACTGGCTGCCAAAGGCTGGATAACTGTTAACTCCATACAATAGAAGGTCAGGAGCAACTCAACAGTTTGCTGTTTTTTAAAGGACATGGATCGTTAACATACTCATTACATGCAATTTTCTAAAGGATTGGTAGTATGTAAATGCCCTCAAGGCTCAGAAGGATCTATCTGACTTAAAAAGAAGAACACTACAAACATATTGAAATTGAGAAGGCAAGTGGAGAGAGTCATTGTACCTGGAGAGGACTTGATTAAAGCTCTCCATGCATGTTCATTTCACTGAACAAACTAAAACGAATGAGTCGTACAGCAGCATAGCACCTTCTCAGTCTCTGTTTGTTGTGCAACTAAATGGAAATAAGAGAACATTGGCAAATATCCCTGATTTCAATTTTGGAACAGAAGTCTGACAAAGAGTACATGGATTGTTAGGTCCACATCCTGATACTCCTTTGTAAGCATGCCCACATCCCCTCTTAACAGCTGGACTGAGTCACTGCTCTTCGCCTTTTGTTCCACTGCTTCACCTATGTGAATGCCGTTTCAAGTCCTGTTTGCTCTGTAGGTGTAGGAATTACCTTACAGTCAAATTAGTTCCTAGTTTTTAGCATGCTAATCTTGTCCTGTGTGCCTAGTGAAGGAGGGATAGTTCCCTCCTTCGTTAGCATTTCATAATCTCCAATTATGGAGAATTTCCAATTCCTCCTTGCCCTATGATGCATTTTTAGATAACTATTTTATACTCTTGCAACCTAGGCTTTCATCACCTTGTCTCAGAGTTTTAGCCTCCTGTTCTTCATCATCTTAGGAGATGTTCTCTATATTCCACCTTTCTGAACACTGGTGACAAGAACTGTGCAATGTCATCCCCATGAGATGCCATGTACAGTACTGGTAGTACTGTTATACCTGAAACATTTAATCTAATATATTCAAGGAACATTTGTCTTTTGACGTCTTTATCATGCTTGTGGTACACAGCCATGTTATGAAAAGGTAACTGTTATAAATGACTTGGTCCCAAACAGGATTTTAAACAAACTGAACAATTTATTAAATGAATAAAAGCAAGCAAACGGTGCTGGGGTGCACAGTCAGCACCGGGTGCATCGGGATTCTCCACTCCACCAAGATGCACCCCGAACAGTTCCAGTCCTTGGCATATATACCTTCCAGGGATAACACAGCCCACCGGCTTAAACTGACGTGCTGGAGTGCCAGGCAACCCCCACAAGACATCCTGTAGGTGAGCGTTAGCTTTTGTTTTGCTAACGATCAGGCATCAGGTTCTGCAGACTCGGGCGCCTTCCTCTTCCCTTCTTCGTCTTGATTACCTCGTTTTCGGAGACAAGTTGTTTCTCCTGATGTATCACAATGCACACAATGTGCTACATTGTGGTCCTTTAGGCAAAGCTTTGCACATCCTTTATATAGTTTGTTGCTGCTTCAACATACTTCATTCAGTACATGCAAAATCTTAAACTGTCCCTCCTAGGGCCATGACCATACAAGGGTATGTCATTATGCACCCCGGACATTGTTCCATGTTAATGCGAATCAGATGGACATATATCACAGTCTTCGGAGTTTTGAGCATTTCCAGCTGATGTTTATTGTTGTTCATGTGTCAAAATGTATTGCTGTCCTTCTTAAAGTATTACATTTTGTTTCTTTGCCCCATTCTTTGGAATTACCCAGTTATTGTTACTGCATTTTGACTCTGCTGTCTATTGCCAGTGTTTTACAACATTGTTATTGGTGCACTCTTAATACTTATTCTTAAGTCATTGGTGAAAATATTAAGGAAGATTAACCCGAAGATAGATCTTCAAGGAATTCTTCAAGAAAACTTTATTTGCTCTTTTTCAACACTGCCAATTGCCTTTCTCTTGAGGCAGGCTCAGAATCACAAGGTTGGAAAAGACCTTTAAGGTCATCAAGTCCAATCGTTCCCGTCCTATGCTAAACTATATCTCAGAGGCTCTTTATCCAATGCACAGTTTCTTTTTTAATCCTTATTTTCTTAAGCTTAGCTGGTAGTTTTCCCATGAGGCCCTGTATCAAATGCTTTGTTAAAGTCAGAATAGATGAGATCTACTGAATTTCTTTTATAGTATAATATCCTATTAAGAAAAGCTACTGCACAAATCTAGTGCATCCTACCTTTGCAAATCTGTGTTATTTTTGTTCGTTTGATGTCCTCAGTCATCTCTCCATATTTTTTTCTGAAGCCTGCACTTTCAAATGCCAGTTTCTGTCAGTACAGTATGGCAGTTATTCAGGCCTCTTCATTGATGGAGTCCTTCAATTCGCCATGTTTGTTACCTCTGAGTGTTATTCCACAGGAACAGTAAGTGCTGAGAACATTACTTCTTTCCCCTTCTACAGAGAAATTAGAGGTGAGGGAAAGGAAGAAAATACTAATTGCTGTGGTGCTAAAACCAGAATACAAAGAGTCATAAATTAAATGCCTTTGATCAGCAATGAAAAAATTAAATTTTTCATCTCTGCCTTTTTTATTCTTTTAACTTTTCACATTTGTTGTTTCAATTTTTGCTGTTTTCATTTTGTTTTCAATTTTTTTCCATGACCCAAGATTTTGAAGGAAAAAAAAAACCCTAACCAAAACAAAATTAAAACACTCCCACAAACTGTGATTGTCCCATGAAGGTAATTCTATTGAAAACAATTATTTTAAAAAAAACTGAAAACATTGTAGTGTGACCCACTTTATAAAATACTAAGCTATAAACTCGGAGACGTGAATTCTAACTTTCTAAAAGTCTTATAATCCCTCTGTACATAGGTGACAATGATAACTAATTTTAATTTGTTTTTTGTCCCAAGAACTTAAAGTCCTATTGCATTATGGAAAGACTGTTTTCAACTTCCTAATTAAAAGTAAACTCCATTATTTATATAAGTCTATAATATTTTTTTTAATCAGAAAAATAGAGGATGTCTTCCCAGATGTTTGTTTCTTACTTTTTGTGCAGAATTAATTCTTTGAGAATTTGCAAGAAAATCCATCACAGTCAAATCAAAATTACCTGTGAGTGGATTATCCCAGTTGTGGATTAACTCTGCAGAGTCAGTTCAGGCCTAGTAACGTAATTAGCCCCAGTTTATTCATGTTTGTACTGCTTTTGATACAAGACTCAAAGCAATTTTGCTGGTTTCCCGTGTTAAAGAGAATTAATAGGCCCTACTGGAGCAGCATTGGATCTATACAGCTCGTAATATGATATATCTATATTATCAGACTACATTATGGCCTGTTATACTTCAGGGCTTCCTTGTCATCCCCTCTGCACCAATATGGTTTCACTACCAGACCCGTATTTGCAGTGAATCAGTGAAGTTCCTTGGCAAGAGAGCAGGTAGAGAATAAAGGGGTTTAGACTCTTTGCGTTACAGTTGAATATGGAAAGAAGTACCTAAGATTGTGTCCCTCTGCACAATATCCAAACAGGCACTATACCTTTAGAAACTCCAAAACTTGCTCAGGCCGTGCACTGCTGTGGGTACAGTGCATCCCAGAAGGATTCTGCCAGCCAACAGTCAGCCCTCCCATGGGTCTAAGTCTGGCACATGCAAAGAAATTAGTTGCTTGATGGTCAGACACCTCCATTAGTAGACATCTTGCACTTTCTCCAGGCTTGAGTGCTGGTAGCGTTAATGTTAAGCAGCACAACAGCTGAGTGCTGCCAGCAACCAGAGCAACAGTGCCAAAGAAAATTAAAGCAAATGCCATTTGTCTAAATCCTAAACCAATTTGCCAATGACCAAATCCTAAACTGCAACATCACCACAGAATTCTACAGTCCTATCTAGCTTTCTAGGTGTGAAGGTAGCTGCAAGCCCACCTAGTCTGCAAACTTGGGGTCTCTCAGGATACTTTCCTTGTCTCCAGTATCCCTTCCATCGGTCTGTGGGAGACACTCTGGCCCAGAGATAAGTTGTCTCTCCTGAGTGTCTTGATCTGGATACGCTTGTTTGAAGAAAAGGAGAAAGGATGAAATGCTGGACTGGGAAACCACTAAGGGTTATATGGTGTGCCACAGGAGGAGACTGGCAGACCAAAGACAGGTACCTCCTAGCTGCATTGGACTCTTACCCAAGGAGGAGAATCACCTCTTTAATCAGCAGATTCCTCTGCTCAGCAGATGCCAGTAAGAAATGAAACACACACATTTAACAGCTTACATGCTGGGGAGAAAAAGGTGACTGTACATTTGTCTTCAAGGATAAACTCTCTTCTGGAAATCAGGCTTAAATTAGATTTTAGACATACTGGGTTTAGGTCTTAGACATCCTTGTGGGCTCAAGAAGGTAGGAATGGGGAGAAGTCCTCAGACTGTGTGATATAGGAGGTCAGACTGGATGATCTGACAGTCCCATGTGGCCATAGGCTCTATCAGTCCCTGAAGCAGTCACCTTTTCATTTCAGTGGCATTTTAGTCAGTTAACTTAGCTCGTTTAGCAATATTTTCTTGGTACCTGAGTGACTCACTGATAATGTGTACTTGAGAAAGCATCTATTATTTGCAAAGCCTGGCTTGCTTTTTCATTTCAGCAGAATGTGAAGCTGAAAACAGATGATTGATGGCTTTTTCTGTTTATTTTCTAAAAGATGTCAAGAAGCATATTTACTGACTCAACTCCTGCTGCAACTTGTTAGTTTGAGCAGTGTAAACACATCTTAACAACCCTTAGTAATTGTGGGGAGAAAGACATGAATTTAATGAAAACTGACAGCACTGATTTCCATTCCTGTAATTTTTTTACACTTATAAAAACAAGGACAATATTTTACTCAGATGTTTTTGAGGTTCTAAAACTTCCAGATAACAGTTTATTGGTACTCATATTTCAAATATACGGCTTATTTGAATTTAAAAAAAAAAAGTTAATATAGTTCTTATCTCAAATTACATCATTTGTTTATGCTGTATAAACAAATTACCTTTTGTTTATACATCCAGGTAAGTGGTGGTTATCCTTAACATATTCACTAGATTTTGGAAAGTGAAAGGTCCTTAAGTTACAGGGGAAAAAATCTTGTGGTAACTCAGATGAAAAAGGAAGCTTTAGATAAAGCCTAAGTGAGTGTATGGAAGCATATATTATCCAAATGAAATTTCATGCATTGGTGTATCCTGTGAATAAGTAAATAACAACAAGATTAGAGAGATTTGTCGAAGGATGGAGAGTGAGTGCAATTTTCTGCAACCTCTTATCAATAAATCTTATAGGAAAAAATATATTTAAGATAACTGTCAAAAGCTTTACGAAGCATCAAAACTAATTTGCAAATCTTTAGAAAGTAATAAGTAGGTTTTGGAGTAAACAAGTAAATAGCATGGGGAATTTCATGCAAACTTGAAACTGGAATTCATGAAATTTGATCTGTCCCACATTTTTAGTCATTCAGAAACTTGCCATAGTCACCTCAGAGGGAAATTTAGTTTACACCTTGTTTTTCCTCCTAAATACACCAATTTAAAAAAAAAAACCTAAAACATCCTGAGCATTAGTCCCATAATGACAGAAATCCTTGCAAGTTCTGCCTTAAATAATTTATAATGACTGATTTATTTTTATGCCAACATCATCCCTGATTGTGAGTAGATCTTCTACTTCCGAAGTGTTCCAACCTTGCCTGTGTAGGAACACCTCTGATCCCCTCTTTCATCCCTCATTTTATTTGGCTTATTATGCCTTCCAAACAAATAAACATGCACAACCCTGCCCCTAAATCTCCATTCAATGCCATTTCTGATTGAAATTCAGAATTCTTATCCTTTCAGTGCCATGTCTGATCAAAATTCATCACTTCAACACAGATGGCCAGAACAGCATTTCCTCAATGCCATGCTCAATGGAATTAATACATCCTTGAGACCATGTTTCTGTTCATCATGATCTCATCACAGTTGTGGTTCAGGATAATCTCACAGTTAGCTAGTAAATCTGTGGTCTTTCTCCTGCTCTCCCTGCTGATAACGACGTCTCTTCAATAGCTGTTTTTATGTTGAGCTTATTCCAGGTGTGGAGTAAGTGAACTTACCCCAACGCAAAAATATAACAGCACATTCAATATAATTATTTGAATTGCTTTCTTCCTAATTTAGAGAAGCCCTTCTAGGACATGATTTTTGAACAGTTTAAAGCTTACTTAGTTTCATTAGGAATGAAGGCAATTATGAATACAATTATTTTGTTTACTTGGCTAGTTGTAAGGTCTATGAAGATCAGGCTGAACTTGGAATAAAATGAGTTGTTAATGCTGAAATCAGATGTGCCAGTCATAGTCCGCATTATTATCACTGGTTCCTTCCTCAGACTCATTAACATCAGTGATACTGATAGTGATGTATCAGCTGCATGAGTAGTACTTTCTGAGTCTTCAGGGAGAGGAAGACACTGACAACCAGAGGAAACAACAGTTTCAGTCCAGGATAAGCATAGAAACCACTGTTTAACTCTGAATCCAATAGTAGTCTTTATACTATAACCTAAATAATAGGGGCTAGACTAATCTCACTTAGCATAATACGTCAATAAAGTTGTGGTTATATTCATATAATTGTCCTATAGTATCAACTTTGCAAATCCAGTACAGTACTAATAATTGTCATCTTGACATTGTGAATGTTGTTTTGCGTCTTAGTGTGTGGTTTGTGCTTGGTCCATGTTCGTACAATAATCCTTTATTGGGTTAGATTGTGGTTTTGGAAATCATATTATTTCAACGTGCTTGTTTATGTGGTCTCTTTTAATATTTGGAAAAAAAAATAGAAATTAGATGTTTCAGGAATTAATTTGCCTGCTTTGGTTTTTGCATGAAAACAATGTGGTTTTGTAGTCATCTATAAGTAGATATTTGCAGGAGGTTCTGATCCTGTGTTTCTACAAAAATTGCTTTCAGGCTATATATTTTATCAAGGTACTATGCATCAGTGCGTTAGTGCTGAAGAACTGGACAAGGTCACCTGTCTTACAGATGTCTGAAAAGTTGTTTTGACTTGCCAGAAGTGTTAAGTGTTGAAAATATTTAGTGCATGCAGTTTGATAGTCTTACTGATGCTGTGACTATCTAAGTTTTTTAATAATCTGCTAATGTTCTATGTCATGATAAATGCCTAAAGCGGGAAATAAATGTCAGCAGAATTTTCTACATATCAAAGTCTGTATTCATGTGATCTGTTATTCATGTGATCCATGAACATCCACAGAAAATGAGAAAATAAGATTACTGAGGCCTCGCTCGCACTAAACCTGGAAAATGTGACCATACTTTATATGTTGTATTGTACAACATCATTTCCATCCCATGGTTTACGCTTAGAGACAAGAGCTTTGTTAAGTAAACAAGCTCAGGTAGGTTATACTGAACTTAATCCTAACGATACCAAATATGTAGTTGGACAAATTACGTTCACTGATTAAAATACAATTGTAAAAAATGTCAGTTGGTCACTTCCCTTATCTCCCATGACTCGTCCTGGGATCTAGTCCTATGTTTGGGGTTTTTTAATTGAAAACTACAATTGCCCTGTAATTATTTTAGCTACATTTGTTTTATCTTTCTTGTTTGCTTTTTTTTTGAAGCCTACTCTGTAGAATGAGTGATCCTCATGTCATTTGTAAATTTTCAAGTTGTCTGTGCTTTTTTATGTGGAGTTTTTAGTAGGTTCATGTCAGGTCTGTTACATCTTTATTTCGTAGCGCTATTTTTCACTATGATACTGAAAAGAATACAGATTCACTCTTACTGCTGAACAGCAGGTAGAAAATGAGTTATTTGAATATCTAGTTATTTAAAATATGCCTAAATCATGGTGTCTTATTTGGATGAAACATTTGAAATTTTTAAGTGCTGCGAAATGCATGAATCTTGCTAATGACAGTAATGAGTCATCGAGCGAAAGCAGCATTGTGTTGAGGTACAATAACAAAAAAGGTCTCTGCTGTCTGCTGTCTTTGTACGTCTGACCTTGAAGAGAATTAGAACTTGCTTGTTACAGAAGTTGAGCATCTAATACATTAATGCACCTGTTAGTTCCCGCATATTAAATCAGGTAATGTTTATAATTATCATAGATTCTTTCATGAATTAAATATTTTCCCTTTCTAGTGAGCTGGACATTCAGCTGCATTTGTCTGTATTAAATGGTTGTCCTTAACAGGTGAAATTGCTTATACTTCAGAAAATTGTAACTTAACACCATTCCCATTCCTCTCTGACATTGTTTTTCCTTACTCTTGAGTCATATTTGTAACTAAAGCAATTTTGGTTTGCATTTTATATTCATATAGAGACCATGAACCAAGCAACACCTGCTAGAAAACTGGAAGAGGTTCTTCACCTTGCAGAACTCTGTAT
>VZTU01021148.1:12714-25771 GCA_013400835.1 Zapornia atra
CGCCCCACGACCTTGGCGCGCTTGCGCTCGTTCCCGCCGCGCGGGGCTCGTGCGTTTCACGTCGCGGCGCTTCGGGAGAGCCTGGCGGAGAGCGCCGCGCCCGGCCAGCGCCGCGTGTTTGCGGGAGGGCGGGCATCCTTGACCCGAGGGGTCCCGGTTATCTGGTTAAATGCTCCCTTAAATAGCGCGCGATAAATCCCGGGCTGGGATCTGTTGAGCTGTCATCTTATCTGGTGTGCTCGCTCGTCCCTTTCAGCAGTAAACATCCTCTACTCCAGTTAAAATAACAACCTTTGTCATGCTGACTCTCCGCTTTGATATTTATTGGCCAACTACAGCTACTGTTAGTGGTCCCGATGCCCTCAATGCTTTGCTTAACCCGGTGCTGCACAGCTTCCTTTATTCACTCTCACCAACTGCACTAATAGTGTTTTCAACAGTAATGTTCTAACAGGGTCCCTGTGACTCAAGTCACCTTTCAAGTTTAATTTCCCGTTCAGACTGACACATAAGAAAAATCCAGGATGCTTTATCAGATAAAAGGTTATGATCCCAGAGATAGCCGAGCCCACCGCAGGAGTGCTGAGTAAGGTAATTTTATACAAGCAACCGTTTCAAAACGTTCGTGCAATCAGAAGAGACTAGAGTGGGTGGCCACATTGGAGCGTTTCCTCAGAACCAGATTAATCAGCAAAATGTGAGATACATTTTGCAAATCTGAGGAACGTAAAGCTGGCTTATAGTAACTGGTGTGTAACTGGAGGTCTGGATCATGCTTTACACCATGCTTTACCTATTGGTCCTTATTTTTCTTACTAGGGAATGCTAAAAAGTCAAGACAACTTGTTATCAGAGTTCCTTTTCCATAATGGGCAATTTGTGAACATTTGGACCACTGACAAATATTAGTGCATTTACCAGCCCGCTTATGCTTGGGAAAAGACCGCCCTGCCCTAAGCTGCAGTCAGTGCTCATTTCCCCATCCCGCTGATGTCCCCACTGCCATGTCCTCAAATGACCCTACCTGTGCTCTTCAGTACCTACTACTGCTTCTCTCTGATGATCATCCCAGTTCCACAGGTGCCTTTAGAGCCTCAGCCTGTACACCGGTTTTGGCAGAGCCCTTGAGCAACCACACAGGAACAGGCCTGGTAACAGCTACACGGAATGATGTGTGCATACGAGTTCAGCACCTTCCCACCTTACTCAACACCAGGAAGTTCTGTGAAATCAAACATGCCATCTCTAAGGTTCCACCGAACTCCACTTCATGGTGGGGAGGTGTTCAATGAGCCATGTAAAACGCAGCACTGGGAATTCCTGTTAACACCTCCTAGAAAGTCAGCCAACCTGTGCACGCAGCGCGAAGGATCATTACACCGCAGCAGAAGCCACACCTGGGTCTGAATGTGTCTGTGTGTCTGACCTGTTCTGTTCCTTGTGTTTATACTTCTGATTTAATACTCATTTTTCCCCGGCTTTGGAGATGACCTCCTGGCCTTTCGTGCCAGGTAGAGACAAACAAGGGAGACAAGGGCCTGCACTGCTGTATCAGGCTTCCATTTCATGATCAGCGCAGTCCCTCTGCGGGATTCTGGCTCCTTGAGATTAAATTGCAGAGTGAGAAGACAGGAGTCTACAATACCACCACTGCACAGCACTTGGTCTTGTGTTCTAACTCGGGGATGCAGCTCACTCCCTCCCCAGCAGATCTTTTGACACAGAATAATTTGTTCAACTTCTGAAGGACAGTAGAATAAGCTAGTGTGGCGCCAGGACACAGATTGGATCCCAGTAGGACAAAGCTCCTTGATTTAAATGCTGGGAATGCTTGTCACCAAAAGTTCTAGTATGTAGCAACAGAGCTTAAACAAATCAACGGATGAGCATTTTCTGAGTAGTGGTGTCTTCTAATTCCTTTGGCTTATCACATCAATTCTGTGTAAACTGAAGAGAATGTATAAATTTGGCCTCTCAAACTTTTTAGTGTTTAACTTTAATTCGATTAAACACTTATGTGTGTGTACAAAGTGAAAAATGAGGTTACAAGAGGTTAATGCTTTAATGCTTTTAATAACTCTTAACCACATGGCTGTGTTTTGTCAAACAGAACATGGATTTGTTCTAGCAGGAAAAGCATATGCCAGATAGAAGCATATCAAGGCTCCCCAAAACAGCAAAGCTGCTGCAGAACCAAAACCATTTCTAGGCCATCTTTGAAAAATCATGAATAGTATTTCTGTGATGGAATAAATACATAGTGTTTCTGAGTACAGCTGAGGAGGTTCTTGCTCACACTAGGAAAATAAAAAAGCAAAGAAGTCTAGACACACCAAAAGCATAGAAAGAGCAATAAAAGAGATTGGTAACAGACACAGTACAGAGTCTTGAACACAATGTAGTAGCTGTAAAGCTAGGATGAGCTCAGGCACCTGTCCGGAGGATGTTAAAGCAATGTGAACTGAGTAGTGCCCGTAACTTACCCAGAAACTGGAAGCGGAATAGATGAGGGATAATAATGCACAGAGGAAGTGGCAACATCTGTGACAGGCAAGAGTGGCATCTCAATGCTGGAAGCAGATAAAAGAATAAAGGGAAAATTTCTAGAACAATTCTTGGGGCTCAGGTAAAATCATGTTAATTGTGTGATGAGAGCACAGTTTGAAAAATGTTGGTTATGTCTCTGAAAGAGCAAATCTCACATAGTAATGCACCAGACACTAACTTTTCAAAAGCTGATTGTGGTATTTCTCATTTCCACTACAATTCCTTCCTCGAAAAAACTTGGTATTTAACAGCCAAATATTTCAGCAGCTACAGCGTGTTTAAGAAGCAAATCAGACTTCCCTCTCACACCACACACCACAACAGTTTCTGACTGCTTGCTTTTAAAATTAAGTGATGGTATTAACAGAGTCATCAGCTACTGTCACAAATGGACTGGTACTGCCCTCAACAAAATCTGTGGCACAGAGACTCACAGACTGGGAGGCCAAGTGAATCCTCTTCCTGCACTTCCTAAACTGTACTTCAAGGTGGATTACTGTTGCATAGAACAGAATCATTCTGTGACAAAAGTCATCACCAAGAAACTCAGTCTTATTGTTCATCCTAATTATCCTGCTTTGATAAATCTTGAGGAGTGCCCCACTGCACTACAGCACTCACTTTTATGAGCCTCATATTCTTTTTACTGTTAAAACAAATGTCCTCACGATGGAATCCAGACTGGAAAAAAAGGAAAACATTATCATTGACAAATGGATATATCCAGCTATTTCAGTCTCTCAGCAGAAAGACTCCACTGCTGATAAAATGCTGACCAAGAGATTCCACAATAATTACTTTGCAATGCTTAATCCAGAGTGTCAAGATGTTCAGCTTTATGGAAATCAGGTCCAGGACTTGGCTTCTCTTTGCTGTACCTACAAAGAAGTGCAGTCATCTAAGAACCTCAATGCTTAAAGTTACAAGTATTCTCTATGAACTATCAGTTCTAAGATCATTGCAGGAGGTTGTGATCAAGGTCTAGTTGGTATCTTTACTTCCTTACACATTGTGCTTTGCTGAATACTGATGCACTGGAACATCTTATTGAACAACTTTGGTCTTCCTGCCACAGGACTGCCCTGCACACCCAGCCTAAGCAAATGCACAGCAGAAACAGGATCATTTTATAGGCTGTCCTGAGATTTTCAAGTAAATTTAAAGCAGTTTGGCTCTTGCATTCAAGCTCAACCTAAGTCAAGTGTTTAGCTCTTAAAGATTTGTGAAAAGCCTGTAAGCAAATGCATAGTGAAACTAACCAACAGCTTCACGATTAAGAGAAAAAAAAAGTCTTAAAAAGATCAAAAGCATTCTTCCTCTCTGATCTGTTATGGTGTCCCATTATTTCATCCCATGGAAGCATTTAAGAACTTTACAAGAATTTTTGTTTTCTCCTGAGTTTCCTCCCTTCTGGTTTTACAGTGACGATTTGTCTGGTATATTTGATGCAAAGCAGAAGAGTGTTTTTATTATCTAACACTAAACTAACCGAATGAACATATACTTTCTACGATGCTAGATGTGAGCCGTTCACTGTATAGATCCCCTGTCACCCCTTTTGGGGGAATACTTGAATAATTTCATGTTTGAACACTTACATAAATTCAGGGGAAAAGGTGCTGCCTGATGAAATTTCCCTGGCTAGTCTCATTCTCATTCCTTTGCTGAAACACACAGTTTTGCTCTGTAAAGACTATTTCTCTTTAATTTTTGCAAATAACTGTACTGCTTAAAAAAGTTACATGTAAGGAAGATAAAAGTTTTGCAAACCAGCACTCAAAGGAAGTGACACACAAACCTTGTTGCATGGAGCTACAAAAATTAGTACATGTTTAAAGCCTACAGAACAGGGGAAGTACTGGGTGAACTTGTAGCCCAAATAGTATCTTAAATGTTTTGTTTCATCATTAGAAGCATTACGTTGGATCTTAAAAAACTTCAGTCTGGCTGGAGCCCCATCCAACAGAGGCTATACATGTGTGCACTCACAGTCTTAAGTTTCAAGTGAACCAGCCAAGGTTCTCTCTCTCTGCTGCAGGCAAAATATGCAAATAACGTCAGCAAAACAAGCATGTTTCTCAAAATTCTTGGTTAATTACATTTTAGGAATACAACAACATAAACTAAACCAAGTCACCTTGGACAGATAATCCTATTCCCCTTCTGTTCTTTGCAACACTCCTCTTACCTGATGCCTCCATACAGTTTAGTACCGTTCCCACACAAGCTTCCTTTGCCTGTCCTCAAGTTTCGCATCCAAATTGTTGGTGAATGTGCTGAATACAAGGGACAATTTCCCACTACTGGGGCTCCCAGACCTGATACTGTCTTGGAATATGTGACCCAACAAGCAAAGCCACCACATACCACAGACGTGCATCCTATTCAAATTAGATCATTCTCTGTGTTGAGAGCCAGAAGTGCAAGATAACACCAACAGAAATGTTGGTCAAAAGGCTTTGTGGGACTTTTTTCTCACCCAGGACTTAGGTTCATCCATGTCAAACAGAAAGTCCTAGGAGTGCCACCTAGAACCACCACACCTTTGGCAGATCAATAAATAATCCAGAAAAGAGGGTGAACAGAAAGCTTGTGTTTATTTCCCTGAGTTCCGTAACACATTTTAACTGCAAATAGCTCTCAGAATCACAACATTTTTGGCATGTGTTTGCCTGCCAATGTATTTTATGCCTCTAAAACATTTTATTTCTCTGAAAGTATGCAAAGATTAAGTTGGGCCATTTTAATACACAAAATGGATTGTTAATACTCAACTTTCTTCAGTATTGTTCAAAACAGTTTACTAATGGCAGAGACTTAATTAATCCTATAATGAAAGAATATATATTTCAATATAACCTTTAACTTGCATATAACGACGATTATTGTAATTTGCAATTAGTTTTCCAAAGGCTCCCAATTGTTTAGTATTTGACTCTTGCTTTCATCAGTTAATGATTTACAGTAATGAGCTGGAACATCAGTATTTTGTACTGAAATGGCCAAAATAGTTGTCCAGGCATCATTGGCCTCATGTGACAGATCTCAGATGTTTTTATAAAAAGTTAGCCAAAAGCAATAGACAATGCCATCACTTCTGTTTCATTTTTACTGAAAAACAACAACAAAGTGACCGTAATGACTCCTAGTCAAAGTCTTGGTAGCTTCTGAAGGACTGTTACTTTGCTGAGATTCTGCCCTCTGTTCAAGTTTTGTTTGACAAATCCCTTATAAATGAGCAGAAGAGGTGGTTTATGTTTCATTAATGAGGCTGATAGTGGTTAATTACTGAAGTTACGTAAACAATCCAATACCAGATCAAGCCGAACGGGTCAGTTATGCAGAGAAGATCCAGCTGGAGTAGATATGATTTCCTTTAACTGTTCCAATGCCAAACAAGTTATGGAGATCTGGAATCTTGTTCAGATGAATAAAACATTCTGCTTAGCTTGGAAATTAATTCTCTCAACAGGTATCAATCTAGGGAAGCTCCTTCTTGATCTGCAGTTTCAGTGCTGATGAAATTCTTAGACCTAACTGCACAAAGTCAGACATTTCACGTGGATGAGGCTGCACGGAAGCTCACAGGTTACACTAACAATGGACAGGGTGGCTGCGAAAGCCGTGCGGTGCAAGGCGTGCAGGTCAGACTGATCTCCTCAGATCTGATTATTTTCTACAGAAAACATGTGTCTCCTTTCTTCTCCACTTCGAGGGCACGTCTAGATTGAATAGATTGAACTTGTTCATCTATTCTTCTTTGTCTCTATCTGTGAGTAACGCTTGGTTTACTCCCCTCTAGTGTGCTTGAAGTTTTTATTTCCTTTGCCTATTAAAATGGCACTAAGCATGTTACTGATCAGAGAGAATTTTTCAGTGTTTTACAAAACTGACATCTGCAAGGAAAAATAACAGAAAATAGAGCTGGAAGAGACCTCAAAAGTCCTTCCTCCTCCTTTACAGATCAAAATAACTCAGAAAAATTCCAAAGTTCTATCAGGTAGCCCAAGCTGATCTTCAAAACATCCAAGTGACGAAGATTGTACAGCCAACTTATTTTTTCTACCGTAATTGTCTGCTCTGGTATCTAATTTAAATCTTCCTTACTCCTACATAAGCTTTTTATTTCTTGATTCTTTCGAGGAAAGAAAAGTTTATTTCCTCCTTCTTTACAGCAGTTCTTTATGTGACTCAGGTGGCCTTTCAGGTCTCCCTTTTTTATTGTCATGTTTAACTCTGATTAGGAGAAGCTATCTGTTAAAATAATGCAAATATATGTTCTGAACATGGACCTGGTCTGATCACTGTATGATCATGCACAACAGTTTCATTACCACAGCTGTGAAGATAGCACATGGGTTGGGATAAATGACTATGTGGCATTGCAGATAATTTGTCCTACAGCTATATTTTAGGTTCTTATACACTTATTTTAGAAATTGAATTTACTCTGAACCCACAAGGCTTTTTAACACTAAACAGAAGGGGAATTAGATGCCTTCTAAAAAACTGGGCTTCAGACTTAAGTTTCCCAAAGTCAACAGGCTTTATATACCCATGCCCCATAGGTACATTCTAACAGCTTACCAGTAAGGAATCTTCTATCAGAAAAAGTACTAAAAAAAGAAAAAAAAAAGAAAAAAAAAAAGAAAAAGTAGTGCTTAAAAGCTACAGGCAATATTCTACAAACCTCTGCTTGTTTTTCCAACTTTTGTGAGAAAGGTTGAAAAGCTGGATGAAAAAGCCAATGGTATATGTGAGAGAGATGCTGCTATGAAAAAAAAATCTTAGTTCCAACAATTGTAAATTCATTGATTTTTACCACTGAAGTTTTTTTTGACATCCTAGTAAGTTGCTGTATAAGGCTGCTTTTACTGGAAAGACAAATGGTGATCATAATTAAAGTGACAAGATCATTATCTTTGTCTCTCCTGCACAATCTATGCATTCCAACCTTCTGTCACCACATGTAGTCAATGCAGAGCATGTGAAAGCTCAAAAGACCCTACCGGTATCAGATGCTCAAATAACATCTGTGAGTCAGTCTTTTTTGTTCTTGAAAGCCAGGCTCAACCATTCCACCTCCAAAGACTAACAGATTCCATAACTGAGCCAGACTATGTGGAAGTGAGCAGCAGGCTGTTCTCTGGAGTACAATCACAACTCTCCTTTGAAGGGTAAATTGCTGTGCATTGTGCCACACATCTGTGAAAACTCATTGTCCCTAAAGACTATTTTAAGTGGCTTTGCAGTAAGATAACCAACAGGAAATGAGTTTTTCCTTTTGCCATCTAGTTCCATGGAGTATATAAAAGAACTGGTTGTACCTGAAGTTAAGTCGAGAAAAGCCACCTCCTTTGCACCCTGCTGTGCATCAGGTCAGGGAGACAACGTACTGACATGATACCAAAGGAGAAAATGCCCTATCCAAGGGCATGGAAGATTAATTATTAGAAATTAAGAAGAAGATTAATTTATTAGAAATTATTCATAATGTAAATACTTTAAGAATTAAAATTGGCAAAATTAGTGGCAACAAAAGTTGCCAACAAGCCCTGTCTATTGCGGGGCAGACAGGAGCCCCATGTGTGCCACATCAATCCTTGTGTGTCGGAATTACAACAGGGAGGTAAGAGTTTTGTGTTTGGAGACACTGGCCTAACCGAGTGTTTCCAAATTCAACTCTTATGTCATGTAGGTATCTCCAAACACCACCATTGCAATTTTTTCTCTGCACGGAAATGAATATTATCTAGTAACACTCAGACATGTCGATGTTAAGCAATCAAAATGGGAGAATTTCAGATTCTACCAAAAACGCAGAATATTTGGTAAACGGACAGGGAGAACTCTGGGAAGCAGTGACGTGAGGGTCCCCATGGCCTCTGTCCCTGATGACCCAGTTATTATTTGATTTATGTGGACTTGCAGCTGCCCTTGCTTCGACCTCAGAAAAGGCTGTGTGGGAAGTTTGTGTCTCAGAGCCACAGCATTGCTCTGCAGAGTGTCTGGAGCCTGGTGTGTGTGCACAGAAACTGATAAATAGGGAAAAGGCCCAGTTTGCTCCAGCTGGACTCAGAGCTAGGATCAGTGCTACAGCCCAGCAGACTCAGCTCTGAAAGCAAGAAACTCTCTGGAACTACCGTGAGTATTTCATTTACTTCTCTGAATGCTCTGGGATTATAAATTCTTGCTGTAGCCATAAATCAGTTTGCCATGTGAAAAATCTTTCAGGCATTGGATTTTCTTCGCTGCTCCCCCCCCCCCTTCTTTCTTTTTAAACAGCTGACTAAATGAAAATAGAAAACATGCACTTTTTTATTTGGTATCCTATTGCCAAGAATTTGTTCAAACACTACTTAATTTGACACATGTAATGAAGTAAAATTCAATTTTTTTTCCTTTCTGCAAAGTTCCTGGAAAAATTTAAGTTTCAAACAACCAGAATGTATAAAATTGATACCTTTAAAATAATTATTCATGGGGTAACAACTCCAAAGGAAGATTTCAAGATAATTGCACCGTTGTCCATTAGTGAAATAGCCAATTCCTGCTATGGTTATTATATGACACGGAAGGAACACATTTAATAAGAAAAAATTGAGGCATTTCTTGGCAAATTAAACCATGGAGAAACAGATAAAACATTATTAATGCAAATAAGCTGCATATAGGGTCAATCAAGCAATCCTACAGTTTCCCCTGCAAAATAATTCTTTAATTACAGTTATCTGTGATTACTGAATTGCTTGAGTGAAACAGACAAAAGCTGGTATCGCACAAAGTTGCCGTTGATCTTGCTCAGGTTTTGGTTTTTGGGGGGTTGTTTTGTTTGTTTTGTTTTTAATTTTTGGTTTAAATTTCACAAATTAAAAAATAATTACCCCGAGCTTTTCAGAAGCAAAAATAGTACAGCCATTAATAGTGAAAATGCAATGTGCTATCTAGTTCTACTGCATGGCCATTAACATTTCACAAGGTGTGTTAAAGAAATGTTGAAGACCTTCAGCTTGAGTTCCTAAAATTCCCTGTAAACAAGGAATTTCCCCATGACTCAACTGTCAAAACATTTACAGTTAAAGTACTGTCAATACATACCTCTTAAAGAGCTCCTTGCAGCTTCTTCTACAAGAACGTTTTGCATCTTAATAAATTTGATAATATAAGTTGGTTATTTGTTATTTGATTATATGGTCTTTTATAGCAATAAAAATGCTATAAACCCAAGACCTTTCAACATAAGTAACAATAAATAGATGTACAGTATGTGTTCTACTCTGAACGTGTGCGTTCCGTTAAGTGACTGCTTTGGGATTCTACTTTGATCAAGTAATGGCGCTTTTATTTTTCCTTTAATGGCTTCCATCTTTGTTAAACTGAAAAGCCTTTAAGTTAGGACTCATAACTGAGTGTGGCTGAATCTCTGTATTAGATGGATAACCAGCCCCTTGAATTAACATATATTTCATTTTATATTGAACGCTATCAACGTTCAATCAACTGATAAACTGTCAAACCTAGGCTGTAAAAAGGCAACATTTTCAAATGTCCTTAAACAACCCAGAACCTAGGTCACATCATCTTAGAGAAAAAAAAGTAATTCTCCTGCTTGGAGAGGCTTTTAAAATGATAAACAAACGAACACACACACTGCAATTACCAGGATTTCACATGTGAAAATACCCAGCAGAAATAGCACCCCAAAGCAAAGTAGAAGAAGGAAAAGCAGGAGAGAGCATGTGCAGACATACACAAAAGTATGGCTGTATTTTGAGTACACAGACAAAAGGGGCACAAAATATTTTGGTTTGGGAATGGCATGACTGTGACTGCTTCAAACACCCAAACCTCTTACTCCAACCTTATTTCAAATTTGTCCAAATTATGTTTTGAAAATTACAGCTGGACATGTATGCTGCATTCTGTGAAGGACTCCACAGCTTCACAGCTTGTAGCTAAGCTTTGTGCTTGCCTGCATGGCAAAGGGTTAATTAATGCATATGTGGGCTGAAGAAGTATCCTTTATTTCATGGTTCACTCCCATGAGGTGTGTGAGAGATTAGGGATGACTTCTGAGAGACCAGCATATAATGCATCATGAAACTTCAGTGACTCCTAAAATTTGGAGGAGGCTTCCTTACTGCTGACTGCCTCTTACAAAGGGTGAGGCAGAAGTTGTATCACATGCAATGACAGTCAATCTTATAAATAATAAGAACTTTCCTGTCCTACAAAATTACGTTCCTTCTTTACATCTCTTATTCTGTTCTTCATATTTTTTTAAAAGCCCATTGCTATTTTATGTCAGAAGAACAAGCTTGTTAACACTAAATTCTCAACTGTTGGAAAATGAGACAGTTAATGGTCATGTCTGTGTATGAACGTTATATCTCATTTCAAGACAGTATAGCATTCCTCAAGTAAACACTGGATTTACTATGGATACCATTATAACATTCTCTTGATTTAAGAGCTTCAATTTACAAAGTCTCACTCTAAACGCGGAATTCTGTGGTTGCAACTGATAGCTTTGATTAGCATTAAAAAATCAGTAAGAAGGGCTAAATCCTCAAATCCATTCCCATACAATACCAAAGTTGAGGAAACTGGCTAATGAAAGTCTGCTTCTGAGATTTAGAATGTTTAATCAACCAACCACCCTGTATTTGGCAGTATGTACTTCATACTCCCAATATTTTTATCTGACTGCATCAGTGTATTTTAGCTTCTATTCTTTTATTATTTTTATTTAAAGAAAGTACTGGAATCCAGAAACACATTTCTGCAGCAAATACACATTTTTTTGGAAAAATGTAGACTTTGTCCAGGCCAAATTGATCTCACTGATAAGGACCTCATGATTCAGTGAGTCATTTCTCTTTCAAACAAATATTTACTAGCAGAGATAACAAAAAAATCAGCATTCCAGCCCCACTGCATCTTTTCACCTTCCGCTGACAACACAAAGAGAAAGTTTTCAGTTCCAAAGGTATGTCCTGTTTTGGGGGAAGGGATGTGTGCCTTTCAAGACATGACTTGAATTCAGATTCTGTGAAATTATATACTTACTGTTGCATCTGTTGCTAGGTATAGGTATTCCATAAAATCCAACTTCTGAGACTTTCAAGGAAGATCTTTAAACCCAACTTGCTCTAAATTCTGCAAGAGGCATATGCAGAGAATCCTGTTGCACATGTAAGATTTTGGTTTGTTGTCCTTTCCAAATATTTACTTGTCTTTTTTATCTTTTCCATCTTTGCTGCCTGCTCAGGGAAAGCCTATGAATAATTGACTGGCAAACTGTCTGGTAAAGTCCTTACTCAATGGGCATCAGATAAAACATACTTATAACCAAGAATGCTCTCATATGTTCCAGACAGGCAGGGGGACAAGGTGGTGAGGAAAATATTTCCTACTTCTCTAACGACCTCACCATTACCACTTGATTGCTAATACCAGAGATTGTCTATACACACATGTAAACTCAAACCCAGCTGATGTGAGTGTTCATACAGACATTCTTTCCCTCCCCCCCGAACTCTTTTAAGAATTTTTAGAACACACTTTCTTCAGAACTTCTCTATAAAGTAAAATTACTGAAAACAAGGTAAGTTTTGAGCTCAAAGTACAATAGCTATTCCACACCAACAGTGTCACTATGAGCTTGCAGTATACTTCGTTATGGTGAACATCAAAGCAACCAGGAACCCATGCTCCTTCAGTAATCAAAGGGCACAGAAAAGCTCTTTGGAGCACTACAGATCCTGTATGAGACTGGGGTTTTGGGTCTTCACACGATGCTTTGTACTCTTAAAGGAATACAGGCTCTTGGAACCAAATGTAACTTAGGCAGTGCTTGAGTCGGGCAAAGTTGAGTTTTACTGCATAAAAGAATATTTACATTAGGAAGAAAAGATATTCTATGCTGGACTTTCTAGGCTATTTTCCTGTAATTAGTTACTTCAAATTTGCATAAAAAGTCAATGAAGCATATTCACTAAAAACCCATCTCTGTGCAGAAACAGAACACCCACAGTAGCGCAAATACAAAGTTTTCTTCTATCCAGTGAAGCCCCTTTTAATCTCTTCCTGAACTAGAAAATTTACCAATGGTTAGTCTGATTCCCCCACATGGTTTTGTGTAAAACTAGGGGCAAAAGAGTTCTAAATATAACTGGAAATTTAGGAGCGGACTCTGTCCTGAATCCATAATATTAGGACAATTAAATATCTTGCAGCGTCATTGAAAAAACATACTTCTGATTTCCTTACGATCTGCAAACTGTTTCATAGTCTGGAGTTTTCTGGGGTTAGCTCTGCAGCTAAAACTATCCAGTGATTCTCTCCAACATAACATTTCTCTTACTTTTCCATTTCTCTAGGTTGCCTTCTTAAGGCTATCACGTAGCAAAGTGAATGAAACAGTGCAGTTTGGAGCAGAACATGGCAAATACTTTTGTCACTGTACCTGATGGTTATTGTCTTCCTGAGCCCATACAGTATTATGGTG
>VZTU01021153.1:0-18812 GCA_013400835.1 Zapornia atra
AGGGGTGTGCCCTCCTTGCTTCTTTAAGTGATGTTCATGGCTTTGCCCTCCTTTTATTAACCAGTCAATACACAATGGAGTCATTGTCACTGCTACTTACATAACACAAACACTCAAAACATACCAGTGTCCAAGCTCTCAATTCTCCCTATCAGTACAAACTCTATTTCACACTCCATATTCAGATTTCTCAAGTAAAATGACAAAATAGTATTCCAATCCAAGAAAGCAGTAAACAAATGCACTCGCTCGGCAAACAGCTATGCCAAAACTAGTCCTGTCAGAAGCCTGCAGCTATGCCAACAGCTTTGTTTTTTCCCAATTCACTTCAAGTAAAATCACTTGCACTTACTTAAGAGAAAGCCACCTAACAAAACTTCTACCTCCACCAGTTTTTCATGAAAGACTCCGGAGCACTCATAAATTGCTCCATGTGCAGAACTGGTGACAAACTGGACGTTCACGGTAGTGGGGAATAGCTAGAAGCTGCACAGCCTTCAGTATGCACAGCTGGATCTGGAAAAGATAATCTGTCCACAGCTTTAAAACAACAGGTTTAGGCTCTATAATAGGCTTTATCCAAGTAAGGTTAAGCAGTGGTAAGCAACAGATCATGTCAATGAGATAAAATATTTAAGTGCTGGCCAGAAGAGAACCACCCTGAAGGAGGAATTTAAGATGAGAAATGAGAGGAGTGCAGATACTCTAAATCTGACAGTAACACACACACAAACAACTCCCCCAAAACAACCCAAACCAAACAACCAAGAAAGAGGGACACATGAAAATATGGATATGCTTCTATTATCAAGTTCCCCTAGTCTCCTCCTCTTTCTATCACCCAAAAGCTTTAAAAACTTTGGCTCTGCTTTTTGTATTCTTTCTGGGACAGAAAACCGGGACAAGGCTAGAGTACATCCCAAAACACTTTTCCAGCTTTGTTTTCTGTCATTTGTTAGTGGCAGTACTTGAAAAATTCCTGTTCTGTAGATAAATAAAATCTTTAACTCACTTGGCAACTACTTGATATTTATTACCGAACATAATGAAAGGCAAATCCCATCCTTCAAAATGAAGTAAGGTGCTACCCAACAGTTGAAAACCTGTCACTTTTACCATTAGACTGTTGCCAACAATTTAAAGTGCAATTTAAATATCTTTCTTTTCTTCCATACCGGGATTCAACTTTATTATTGTATACACAATTGTAAGATTTATGTCATTTCATGAAGCAAAACCCTGCAGTTCTTAAAATATGAAGCATTTACAGCTCTGCTTCAACTGCTACCTTTAGCCACTGGATATGCTTCCACATCCTTTGGCTACACACAGCAAGAAAGGTAATACTCTCAATGACTACAGCCCTGTTCCCCAGCTGCCCAGCAAAAGCAGCACTCTTCACACCAGCAGAGAAAGGGCATGGTGATAATCCAGTCAATCAGAACAAGCCTTACCAGCACAGCAGACACCTCTTTTCCCATGTTCATAGGATAGGGTTCCTGCCAGCCCATCAAAACCCAGGGTATAGGTACAGGTACTAAAGTCCTTTTCAGCCTGTACCAATTAGTACTGTATCACAACTGGAAAGCAAGTCTACTGCATTTGTGTTCTCTTCATTGCCGGCCTGTCACCATTAACATACTGCCCCATTGCCACTATCAGTTTATATTCTCTCATTTAAGTATTATTAAAATAGATATCTAAATTGCCCTCCAATTTCCTTCAAAGTGTTTCAGGGAAGTTACTGTGCAGCAAGTTTACTTAGCTCTTTGTGTCAATACACAAGTCCCAGTAACAAATAAAAGTCCTTCAGATTAGGAGCAGCATCTAGAGACCAAAAAAAGTCAGCACTTTGCTGTTGTTTATATCACTCTTCTTATCCTAGACTGCCCTGGAAAATCCAGAACATAAAGGTAGAATTTATATTTCAGGCTGCATTGGTTAATCTTACTTAACCTGTTATCTAAATTTTTTTTTAAACAAAGTAGTTCTGTTAACCATAGGAATCTATTAAGGTTTTCTATTTTTATTCAGAAATCTTTACATTGTGTATTTAAATATAACCGCAGTGGTTTTATTATAAACTTAGCTTTGAGACTATTTTAACTGAAGGGTTACAAATCAACTGTAAAAAAATTGAGTTGGTTCTTTGGTGGTTTTGTTGGGTCTTTTTTAATTTTTAAATTCCTAAATCTTTTGGTACATAAGCCCGTGTGATTAATCTTTGCAAGACAGATGGTAATTAATGTTTCTCAATGACAGAAGTATTATCTGAGTGAATTCACTACACCAAAACCTTCTGAAGCACACGTCTCAAAGAAAACCTGAGAGGGGGGAAGAAGAAAGAGTAGCAGCCTTATTCAAGATGTTTACAAACTGAAACCTAGTTTTCACTATGCTTTCAATAGGATCATGCACAATTTTTAGATTCCCCTTATAATACAGTCTGCTTAATCACTCTGATCTTTCACTTTCTCTTCTGTCTCTCAAACAGCCCTAGTAATTATTTCCATTTAGCTCCTCCTTGATGAGGGGAAGAGGAAAGCAGTCTATCAAGCAGACCAGTGTTTATTGGAAAGCAGCAATATGCTGTAGGTCATGTAGGATTTAAGAACTTTTTTCTCCATGTTTCAATGGACACAGCTTTTAACCTTTGTGATGATATTCACACTGTAATTAATGGAGGACTTTACACTTCTCAGATTTAACAAACATTTGAAAAATTAGAACATCAGACATTAAATTGTAAATGCAAATCACCATGTTCATGCCTTGCATAGATTTACAGGCCAAAATGAAAACTGCCTTAGAAGTCCAACAGAGACACCTTCCACCATTCCCTCCTGAAATATTAACCCACAAAGAAAGCTATATAGGTGGGATGCACAGAATACATGTATCTCCTCACAGGCCAAATTCACACAATTGAATTCACAATTCAATTTTAGGAAAAAGAAACAAAGCAACCTCTCAAGGCCAACTGCAGGCTCATCCGGTATTCTGCACATCCGTGCTTCTAAACCCAGAAAACAAAATAACCTGGCTGAGCGTTTAGTTTGGATACCTGCCAAAGCCTCAGCCCGCTGACACCTTTTCATCCCCAGGTAAAACTCTTTCCAGAGCCTGGATCAAGAGAACAGCAGGCTACAGATTATGAAGCATCCCACCTATTTGGCAAAAGAATGGATTTAGCACCTCACACCTTATCTGCTCAACTGGTTAAAGGTTTCCAGTTAACAACCACCATCAGAAATAGTTATTCTACCCTTCCTGCTCAGTAAGGCAGAATTGTAGTGTTTATCAAAATAAATATGAAAAAAGCAACTGTATTTTAGTTCATTGAGCCTCTAAATATGTAAACAAATATGTCCAAATTAAAATATTTATACAAGCAGTAGAGAAATGTACATATTTACATGTCCTCTTCAAATGTTTTAAATAGTATGTCCTGCAAAGAATGGTGTTAATAAAGTAAATAAGACTTACTTATAACAACTGAAAGTTTTGCAAAACCTCATTTTATTAACTAATTCAATGAACACCCCCTGCAAACAAATAATTTACAAAGATTTATTTTTTAACCAGAGATTTACAGGTGTGGGGTTTTTTTCACACTGGTACACAAGCAATGACCTGAGTTAGTCCCTCAACAACACGCCATCACCACCTTCTGTGGTTTTCACTTTTTTTTTTAAACAAAATTGTGTTTCACTCAGTCCATACCTAGTTAGATTACACACTGCCCTTCCCACTAGGAAAAAGGCTAGGTGTTTTCAAATAATTTATCATGAAGAAAGAAGGGGGGATGCTTTACTTTTCAAAATACGAAATTCGGAGTAACTGTCTAAAAAAATGCTATAATCAAAATTGAGATCTGCTAGATGACAAGAATGAGTTTTTACTTCCCAGCACTTGCGCTTCACAACTACTTTGGGACTGGAAGTGAAGCAGCACCCTGTTCCAGATGTCTTCCTACACAAATCCCTGTGTGTGGCCCTATTAAGTGTGCGTGGGGGAAATCTTCAACACTGCAGAGGATGGATGGACCTTCTGGTTCTGCCCCCTCACGGCATGTTTGCTAACTTTGAGGTGGGCCATGATCTCTGTGAACTAATGGAACAGAAAAACCCAACAAGGGGCAATGACCTGCTACTCACAGTATGGACAAACTGCAGCCAGTCACCTGAAATAAGAGAATGCAGAGAACCACAAGAGAGACATATAATCACATAGTTCATAAAATAATCTGAAGGAAGGCATACCATTCATAACAGCAGGTAATTTAACAACTGGTGAGTACTTTATATTCGTTTAGTTGTAGCATATTTGGGTTCAGCCTAGAAAGAGTAAGAAAGTTTCCTACCACTTCATGTGAAAAGTAACAGCAAATAAATAGCTTGAAGCACTGCAGTACCCCACTGCTGTACCATTTTTCTGAGCACAAGGATCAAGATGTAAGGGTAATGCCCTGTTTCTACTGCTTCACTAGGCCTCCTCTTAGTGGTAAGAAACACATTTTCTGCATTTGCATGCTGCAAATCTACCCTGCAATCAGTGACCGCTGGAACTTCCTTCCGGTCTTACTTTGCATGCTGGCTTTTTAGTTGTTAGATCAGAGAGGGACATCAGCCATCAGGCTCTTGAACACCATCATAACCACCACCTCGTACATCACCAAGTACACACCAATATTTGTAAAACAATTCTATAAACAGGGTTCCTTAAAACAAAAGAGGCCTGGCACCCTGTCAAAACTACCTTTTCTTATTAAATGGGCAAGCAGCAGATCGCTCCAGCATGCTGCTGTTGCATTCTTTTCCCTTCCTGTGTTGGAGACCATTTCCCATGCCACTGCCTTTACGCGTGACCAAATCCTGCAGACAGTGCAAACAGTACTCCTTACACCAAGATGTTTGCTTTCCTTACACCAAGCAAGCTTATGAAATATTCTGCATCTTCAGATACAAAACAGCGCTCTCAGACTCTTACTTCTCTTAAGTGAATCATATCCTCTACCACAGAGTCTCACTCCTGTTTCATTACTCTTCACATTTATTTTCTACTGTTTTCCTAGATCCTACACCAGAGAAGCATAACCAGAAGGAACGACTCCAACTCAGATTCATAGCTTGATACCAGAATAGTCAGGAGCATACTGACTCAGATGCAACTTGGCTATAGTTACTGGCAGACAAGGAATACTTCTATGCAGGGAAAAAAAAAAAAAAGCTCCTCTCCTCCCTGAACATCACAAACCAATTTCTACAGCAACTTACCAGACTGATGAACCGTTCGGTGAGCCATGCTGACTCACACTCTCTGACTCACGTTCTTCTTCTGACTCAGTCTTACTTTGGCAATCTCTTTTTATTTTTTTTTCCCCCTACCTCCACATACAGTTTCCTACAATTGACAAACTTCAAGCATTTTATCACCTCAGATGAGCATATGCTTTAATTTATCCTGGAACAGAATAAAGTAACACAACTTCAGTGAAATTACTATGGATTTAACACCCACTCTATACAGCTCACTTCTAAATGAAAAAAGGAAATGAAAACATACTATATGGGTTGTTACACAAAGACAACAGTGTCACATTGCCAGAACAACCACCACTGCATTGCTGATTAGGTTCTTTAAAGGTAACTTTAAAAAATACTGTGAATTGGGAAAAGTTATCTTCTCACTACTATTTCAAACTTATTTTGGAGGGAACGGGGGAGGGACAGAAGGGGAGAAAGTGTTTTGAATTTCAGCAACAGCTGATGCATCTTGGGCTTGGTGCCCAGCTGCCTATGAAACTGTTCCAGTACAGTGGGGATATACTGTCCAAAAGGAAGTTATTAGCAGCTTTAAGTAGTTCTTCTAATCAGCTACTTGGAGCTGCAATAGAAACAAAGAATAAGAATACTGAAATGAAAAATCTGAGGTGTACTGGAATATTCACTATTAGAATGACAATCCTCAGGATGCATGCAGAGCAAGAGCATTAGTCATTTAAGAAGTCAAAACAGTTTACAGCTTATTAAGCCACTTTCCATTTTTTCCCCTAGAGATTAATTAAAAAGTAAGCATAACTGCCAGCCTAAAACAAATTTTTAAAAAAATTTAAATGATTACTCTTGTATTTAGAAGACAGTTACTAAGCATGCAATGAGTTAGGCAGTAACACCTATCTTTCCATACTAGGACTCAGGGTAAGAGCATTCCTGAAGGGCACTCACATGGCTAATGTTAATACTTAAATTGGTACACGCTGTTGTCTTTGTATCTTCAGGGGGCTCAGTCAGCTTTCAATATAATCACTCCTGGTTCAAAGATCTACCACCTCTTCTCTTCAAAGGGGATTCAGGGATGAGAAACAGATGAATTGAAGACAAGATTACTTTTAGTCTAACTAGTTTCCACATTTTAAAAATCACAATTAGGACTGAGTTCCACATCATTAGCTGTACTTAAATGTACAGGCAGTACTTTGATGGTACAGGGATTGGAGAATTCAGTACCACTAGTTTTCATTTAGTTACTACAGTTACCAAAATATTTTGTTAGTGGAAGCAAAGCAAAACTTCTTGTTTTAAGATCCACATTGAACACAAACAAAAGGAGTCTTTAAAAAGCATGTGAGGGGGGTCTGCAGAGATGATGCTATTTTGATGATAAGGACCAAGAAAACAAAATCCATTACATCTACATCACAACCCTTTCTCAGAAGATAAGTAATACTTTAGCAAACAAGAGAGCCTTAACATTTGTGGAAGCTTCAGAAGAAGAATCTTTGAGAGACATTTGTTTGCTTAAACTCAAATGAAAACCATTCTGGGCATCAATCACAGTATCAACAGGTAGGACAGCAAGAAACTACCATTTGTAGCACTGTTCTTGAGTAACATACATGCAAGCCTCAGCCAGAGTCATTACTGCCAACTTAATAGTGACAAAACATCATTAAAATGTATTGTGCTGAGGACAGTTCTTGTCCTCTGCACAAACACAGTAAATCAAATAACCCTAATATATTCTCAAAATCTGATACGCACTGTTGCTATTTAGCATGCTCCTCTACTTTCTTTCTCTTTCTAGCAGTGGATATGTTCAATCAGAAAACTCAACATTTATCTATTTATGTTGTATAATACAGAGTAACTATCATGTCATGCATCTTGAATGGCCAGGACACGACTTCTTAACGGTAAAGAGCAGCTGATCTTAACCAGAAGCTACTCCTTCAGCATAGTCCTGTAGGGGCTGGAACCCACTTTTGCTCTGGAAGATAGTCTCCCAGACAAGATCAAAAGCTGTACTTGAACTACAGTATCAAAGGTCACAGCTTACAGAGATGTTATTAAATCATCCCTTCGCGTTCATGGCTTGCATGGCTTTACATGCTAAAATGTACCTGGTGTCCTCTTGGCTGCTCTTACTATTTGGGAAGAGCCAACACATTTTAAAAATGTGGTGCCACCGTCACCACATCACAAATCACTTGTTAAACCCAAATGACCCAGTTTGTGTTACTGCTGCACAAAGACTTTCTGTCCCTGGTGTCCTTTTTGCTGTGTTTTTAATTTTGAACTACGCCTCCGATTGGCAGTGTCTCACTAGAACAAGGGTATTTCCATTCGTAATTCTGCCATGTTCAACAATCATGCTTTAAGAATGGGGAATCTAGTGATGATCAGGTTCTTAGTTCTTGATCCCCTGACAGTCATTTTCTATCCAAGTATAGGAAGTCCTGTAGTAGTCTACCACTACTTCTCAGTCTCAGTGAAGGGAAAGCACAGTCATTCTTTACTATAACAGAGATGCTTTCTGCCTAGCCCTATAAAATACCAATACAAAACCCATAGCTCTTTTTTTTTCCCCCCAGTTATCTTCCCCTTCATCAGTGTATGGCAATTCCCCTTGTGATTCAACATCTTGTTTCTGTATGTTGTCAGATTCTTCTGGTAAGCTTCAAGGAGAAAAAGCAAACTAGTGTCTATGTCCATGGGTAACAACTAAGAAACACCTCTACCTTGCCTGTTTAAGGAAACATCATTGAATTATAGTTCTTAGTACCTATTTAGCACTCCTCCAAATAGACAATGGTCTCCTATCTCTGTGAAATACTTCCAAGATTACAAATACCCACCAACAGTTCTATGGCATGAAACAAAGGCTAACAAAAGTAAGAGTACTGCTAAATCCTACTGAGGTACCCAGTTAGGTCTACATTTTATGCTCAGGATAGTTCAGTGAAGGGTGTCTGAAAGCTTATATGGTCCTTGGTAGTACAATCCACAGACTTACATAAAGTGAACATGCAGAAATGTTCATAAAAGCAGAGTAACTGTCTAGCTATGTTGGATTTTCTCACTACAAAAGACCACTAAAACTCACAAGTGTGGGTCTTCTGCTTGGTTTTTTCTTACAGTAAATACAAGCAGAGATGCACCACTTTCAGGGATAATTTCCATATCAAGTTTGATTCTAAGGAATCTTCATGAAAGCTGAGCATATATCATTCCTGGAGGGCTAGTGACCGGAGTAAGACACTGCACACATCCCTCACGCCCCCACTACAGTATTGCTAGCTCATGCCTTTCCACAGACATGCTCAGGACTCTGAAACAGCAAGGACTCCATGAGGCTGGGTTTTTGTCTGTTATCTATATGCATGCCATGCATTCCTCCCACGTGGAGCACAGTTCAGAAAGGTGGAATCACTCCACAGAAAGGTAGTGTAACCTTTCTCATGTGTAGATGTTTCTTGTGGCAAATAAAAGTATGTTAAATCCTTTACATTAAGGGGAGCACACTGCTTTTAAATTGCCAATCACTTCCAGTTTAGAAACAAAAAGGGCTTTTAACTCAATGTGATTGTTTAAAAAACAATCAGGGAAAGGTATAGAAACATGTGATCAACAGATTTTTTTAAATTATTATTACAAACAGAAAATGTTTTGCCAACTGTTTTACCATTTCATCTAAAACCCAACACCCCCAGTGATACAACAGAAAAATTTTAAGGAATAAGGATAGAAGTTTGAAAGGATTTCTGACTTCCATAAATCACTTTAATCCTAGGCTGTTGTCATTAATATACTAAGTCTACAAACCACAGCTATCTGATCGGTATAGCAAATGCTAATTTTACTATTTTACATATACTAGTAAATGTACTAGTGATAGTTTACCTCCACAGCAAATTCTGCATTCATTATGCCCACATCCCTTTTTATAAGAAGTGTGAACTTTAGATAAATAAAACTGCATTTACATATTCAATGGAAATGTTACCAACTTACAGGAAGCACTGAAAAAAATTCTCATGCTGATGCAAGACAGACATTATCCCTCTGAAGGCACAGTGTTCTCTGTTTCAGAACTTCACCAACGCATGCTGTAGTCTGTGTGCTTAACACAGGAAAACCAACTGGCAGCAAAATTATCCGGTGCTGTGCTAGCCAAATTTGCAAACAGCCACGCATTACTCTGACAGCTTACTATGTTACGATCCATTCAACAACAGGCAGTTTCTTAAAAATCAAAAGGAATAATTAAAAAAACCCACCAAACCACCGGAAAACACAGAACAGACACACCCCTCCAACAACAATCATTTAGCTGAAATAATGTGAATTTACACAGCCTGGTATTTTGGCAAAACAACACGCTCATTTTCCCTTTTTCCTTCCTCAGGACTTTCTTGCACTCTGTACTTTAAAATCACATTCTACTGCAGACAGTGGCAAAGAGCACCGGTCTCACTGAAGCCCTTCTGGCATACTACCTTTGACTTGAATTTTGGAGAGACCTATCCACTCACAGAACTGGTAAGAGCAGAGGGTGGAAACACCACAGGACATGGGGATTCAGTTCAGCAAGGTTGCACCTTCCTCCTCAATGTCACCCAACCACAAGATAGTACCATTTAACCAGTTATTTGTAAAACTGTACCAGTTAATCCCTGGATTGTTGCAATACTAAGGGATGTGCCTATCCTATCCTTGGCATGACCAAGCAACCTCATAACTAGGGCATTTTCCTTTTAATATAGTTGAGAGGTTGGTTTGGTTGGGTTTGGGGTTTTGTTTATTGTTGGTTTTCGTGTTGTGTAGTGGTTTGGGGGAGGGGAGGGGTTTGTTAGATTTTAAAATTAAATTCTTTCTTCCCCCTTGTCTTACAGTTGTTGCAGAAATGCTGATGCAGAATGAAAAGAAGAAACGGTAGCTAAGTGGGGGTACACATTTGTATACATAAAAAAGCATCAAAACCTGTATTTTTCAAAAGGAACAGCTTTAGAAAAGGAGTTGGATCACTCAGAAAAAGATACAGTAAAAAAGAAGAGGTAACTGAGGGAGGGGAAAAAAAGAGAATCAGCTCCTGCCCCTGCTGGAAACCAACAGTTCCTAAAAAGATATGCATAAAAATTAGCTGAGAAAGACTTCACAGTTTTCATCTCTACCTTAGCATTGTCATAAAAGTTCAAACTGACATCTTTTCACAGACTACTGGAATTTCCCTTAAGAGCGCAATTTGACTCATTACACCTTACCAGATACATGCAACCTAAGGAGAAGGCAGACAGAAGGCAGATAAAGCTCTGTTCCTCACAGGTCAGACGCTGGGGTGGAAGGGGAGCTCCTGGCATTTTGCATAGGAGTGTCTGCCCTCTCTTCCTTTTTGGAAAAACACCTTCTAATTTTAGATTTTCCCAGCATCACAGATATATGTTTAGCCACAGGAAGCAGCTGTTTTATTTTAGGAATTAGTAATGCTCACAGCAGTTGAAATACTTCTAATGTTGTATTCCAAATGAAATGCATTAAAAAAAAACCCCAAACACATCAAGAATTTATATACAAACAAAAATTCCTTCTTAAAATTTCATCTGACCTTTAAAGTTTAAACATCAGACCACCACTTGTCAGGAGACCAATAATGTTGATTTCCTTTACATTCTGAATGTGAGCCTTGTTTGTAATCCCCAACTTTGGGGACGTGCACAGGACTGACTGTCCTAGTTACCAAACCAGACCTGCATCTACAGTGCTGCTTCATGACAATCTTGTAATGGGATACAAGAGAACCAGCAAAAGGTTTTGCTTCCAAAAAGCCTACATTTCTGGCTACTACTTTTGGGGTTTTTTTACACAACAAAACATGAGCTTTCACAGATGTTTTAAGTTTTGGCTGATCATTAAACTGATTCAGTGAGCCAATAATCAATTTACTGCAAGTCAAGTGTTTTTACAGCCTGAAGGGAAAAAGAAACATCAGCAGCTTTATCTGACACCAAGTTCTTTTAAGTTCAACAGCAAACTGCACTGCACATGCACAGTAAGCAAAACACAGATTTTTCCATCATGAATCAGCCATATTGCGGGAGCAAGACCCATGACAACCACTTGGGTCAGCAGTTACTCACCTGAACGTGCACATGCAATTTACCTGATCTCTACAGTGACAGGAAAATAATCCTGCTCAAGTCTATCAAGATAGCCTAGCACAAATGTGACACAGCACCGCAAAATACATGTAATCAGACCACAGGTATTTAGAAGTGACCAGTCTGACAGAGGGGAAAGGAAGAACAAAGCAGCATTGATGTCATTTTGCAGGTAGGAGAAAAATCTGCTTTACACTGTTCTGCCTTATAACAAACGGAAATGCACAGTACTAAGGAAGGTTGTTACCAGTTTTATTAGTGGAACTCGGTGGTTCGGCAGTATTTTTAGATGCATGTTTTCACATGAGATCTTTGCAAATAAACTGAGGAACTGACTGACTGTGTTTGAATAGCCCTTATCAGATAGTTATATCAAATAGNAAAAACCCCAAACCAAACCTTAATCTGTGCAACACTTCCCTGAGAAAGTAGGTCTAACCAAGACACAGTGACAAGAAAATAGGTTGAAAAAGATCCTTCTGAAAGAGCTAGCATACATAATCATGACAGCTTACTGACAGTTTTACACAAAACGAATAAAAACTCCACTTATCTTGCTATGGAAAAAACAAGAAATAAATCATGCAGCAAGTAGGACACCGGATCAGTCCAGATGTTTGTGGGACTAACACTGCGTCACACAAATACTGGCTCACATCCAAAGAGACAATTAGGACAGTGTGATCCTAGTAAGACACTCTTCCTAAACTTCAAACCAATTTACTGGAATTTATTACACAGTGAACTTGTAGTTAATGTGGGAGACCTTAAACTACTAAAATCTCCACGAGCACACTGTATTACGCTTAACATTTAGTGCTCAAGAAGCACAGAACTGCATCCCATAACATAAATTATTTATATTTAAGTAAAAAAAATTACATAACCTCAAACGGTTAAATGTACCCAGCAGAAGGAAGACACTATAAATGGAAGAAATAACAATAAGTCTGACACTGTCCTTAAATTACCACATTTTAACGAATGGCATCCCAAAACACACACCTTGCGGTGTTCTACAACCTACAGCATCCGAGCTGATTAAGCACTGACATCAGCAGAGAAGCTTCTGCTCTCTGAAAGCACCATTCACCACCGCAAGGTGCAGAGGAAAAACAATTATTTCATTAAAAAGATTGATACATTCACAGTGTGTTCTACGCCTCTTCAAGGAAATCCACCTAAAATTTTTTGTGGTTCAAGCGTTCAACATACCTGCCAAAGTAAATTTTCCCAGATAAAACCCCGTAAATCTGACTACCACATTCATGATTTCAGGGACTAGAAGGGAGAGATAATATACTTACAGGATTAATTCAGCTAACTTCAGGTATGTAAATAGAGTCCTTAGGCAGGAACAAGCGCTGCTCCTTTCACTCTGCTCTTTTCCCACTGCGCGCACACACGCAAGAAAAAAGAAAGCACCACAACCCGCTGCACAAAAGAAAGGCATAAAGAGAAAACTGACTCTGCTTTATTTCTCAGCATCCAGGAGGTTTCATTAACGAGTTATCAAGCAAAAAGAAAGAAAGGATAAAAGTTCACAAGCCAGCAGCTGGCATCGGAGGCACTCTCCATCGCCGAATTCAAAAGAAATGTCAGTTAGAGTGGCAGCAGCTACACTCAATGCTGGAAGCTGATGCCTCTGCGGGAAGAGGATGCTGGGAGATTTTTCCCAATCTGTGCTGCAGCCTAATTCCAATCCATCACTCCTAACTGCAAGGAGAAAATGGAGACATGAGGAACACAAAGTGATTTATATTTAAAAGCAGAAAGGGAGTTACCTCAGTATTTCCTGAATAATAAAAGAGATGCTAAATTAAAGTCGAAAAGGAGAAGTATAACAATGCTAACTGAAGTAAAAACAGATCAAATATGCAAGAGTTGGTAGCAAGCAGCACTGAAGAAAACTAACTAGCTCACATTTTGTTTTCATTACTTGAGAGCAATCAAGCAAATAAAAAAAAAATTTTTAACCCTTTCACATTTTTCCCCCCCCCAAAAATCCAAATTTTTACATAGAGTTCCATTACCAGAATAAATTCCTAGCACAGAGAGGCAGTTAATAAGCAGTCATTTTCATTAATATCAGCAGCAATGGGAGAAAGTTCAAGTCAGAAGCAATACAGCTATCAACAGACAGAGTTTCATCCCTCTGGTCTAATCTGTCCAGATGAGATACAGGAAAGCTTAGCACATGGGAGCTAAGCAGCAGAAAATTAAATTATGTCCTCTCACTATTACTTTTGAAAAGTATTCTTTAAAGCTGTACCACCTGGGCTAATAGTATCTATGTGTAGCTATGTTTACTGCCATGAAATGAGATTTACTCACAAAAATGCCTCAAACTAAGCCTTCAAAGCACAATGTAGAAAGACACAGATTTGCATTTGCTAATTTCAGAGAGGTGTTAAGTAATAAAAAGCATGAATACTTCAAACAATTTTAATTTTAAATTTTAAACAATATACTTTTGAAAATACAAGGAAGAGTGCAACATACTAGGAAAGAGTTGCACAGTATTTCCTAGAACTCCTGAGGAAACAAACGGCTATCATCAAATAAGCCCAGCTTTGCAGGCCAGAGGTGAGATGAGATGGAGAGCTCTGACTCAGCGACAACAGCACCTTTAGAACCAGGATGTTTGTACGTTTCCCTTGAAAGTGAGACTGAGAGTGTTAAAGACGAAGGAGTTCAGAGATATCAAAGTTCTCCACCGTATGACTTGGAAGGAGTGATTATGTGCATTGTCACTTACTATAGTAACATTATTTGGGGCAGGAAGAGTTCAAGGGCCATGATTTCTCCCATTTTGATTGCACCTGGCAGGTAAACCAGTTCTGAATCAAGGTTAAACAGTCATATAAAAAAGTTGACTCAGTTCACCCACAAAACATACAATGTTCTGTCTTTATTTGGCAGTAAGTTGCAGCAGTCCAAACCTGTGGGCTCAGAAAGCATTTCACAGTAAAAGCTGGGAAAAGAGTCAGGAGCACGTTTCCACAAACCTGACAAAAGCAAGCTTTCTGCCTGTGAACATCAAGACACGTTCCAAAACATTTTCTTTTGTCTTACACAAAAACCCACTAAGGCACACTCAAGCCACCTTCCACTCACATTGTTTCCAAAAATGCTCTGAGAGAGTTTTCAGTTATGGAGGGTGGGGGGAAGCAGCAGGAACAACAAACTAATCGAGCAACACACTTTATTCAAGACCAGAGAGATTTTTGTTTGTTCAATAGTTTAAAGTAAAGACCGTGGTAAATCTGGTTTTCAGTCCTCTTTCCCTAAAAGCAATTCTCTTCTGCCTCAGCATCTGAGCAAGGCACTACCCTCAACTTTAGGTTTTTTTCAACTACAAGTTAAGTGAATGAACTCTAAAGCACTAATTTATTATAGATTGTACCACCAATCCAAAAGATTAAGTCTGTATCCCTTTCAAAGTCTCTGAAGTGATTCACAGAAGCAATTCTCGAGTTGCATGAGTGCAGATAGCATTGTTCAGTCTTTATTAAAGCACAGGATAAACAATTTCCTGAAAGAAATCTGAAGAAAGAAAACACAGATGTCATCAGTAGATCAAGCATTCCAGCACAATATCAAGATTCCAACATGATAATTAATAGACTCCAGAAGTCTCCAGGAACTCCTGCCCCAAAAATATTATGCGAGTTTACTGCCACGGTGCTAATTTATTTTTCACAGAAGAGCAAGCCACAAGCAGTGACCCAAATATTTAGCCTCAATTAAGACAGGCTTCTTTTGGCAAATGCTGGATCACAGAAAAACAGGTTGTGGCATCTTTCTGTGTGCCAGCCTTGGAGCGAAGTCTTGTAGGCAAGTAACGTGGAGCAGAAGAGTGCAGAGTTTCAGGCAGCTCTGTGCAGAATGTCCCTGAGATTACTGTTTGGTCCCACTGTTGTATATCCACTACCCCTCCACCCCCGCCCCTGTTCTCTCCCTCCCCACCCCGTTTTTTTCCCCTCCTTATTTTTCTAAGAAGCTATGCCCACAGGTGGAATTGCACATTTCTAAGTCAACAGAAGATACCAGAGTAAACATTTGCACAATGTGGCCTGAAGATTTCTACTCAAATACAAACACACAGAGAAATCTCACACCACAGGCAAAAGGCATAGCTGCAATAAATACAGAAGAGTTAGGCGTAATTACTGCCTTCTCAAAACCCTTTGAATTTAAACAACTTATAAACCAGGAACTGTTTGGGATAGAGAAGGATTAGTGAGACAAGGCTGGTGCTTCACCACCACAGTTCAAAAACTTGAGGATGTCAATATAAAGTAGCTACTGTGTCATGTTTACGTAGCTGTGAAAATATTATTAACTGGATACAGAAGTCACTTTTTACTGGACTTTTTCCTTCCCCTTGACTCTGAGGACTACACACAAGAAAAAAAGCTTTGATCACTTACGTGGTCGCAGCTGTTTCTCACTGTCTTAACACAAGGTCAGAAGTTGAGTTCAACCTTTACAGAGCCGAACACTATTTAGTAAGTGTTTGGCTCCCTGGACTCCAACGTGAATTTAGGGCCATTTCCTCAGCTGTTCAATTTCACCCACTCACAAAACACACACATGTGCAGGTATAACTGAAATCTTAACTACACTTCTGAGATTACAAGGATAACCTGCTCTAACTTCCTTAAACACTTCTGGCCCTTAATCTATCACCCCAGTAATACCACACAGAGCTGCTTTGGTAGGATCAAGGATTAACAGTATCCAGCTTTGGGTTGGAAAAGGAAATGCGCAAGAAGAATGAGAATATAGCACCGAAATATGCCTTTTTCAGCTAAAATTGGTAAAAACATTAAACTCTAAGAATTCTTTTTTCATCAAAAATCATCTATCTGATCTTCTACAGAATTCTAGCTTCCACCTTTCCACCATTTCATTTAAATGAGATCTCTCTCTTTCCACTGACGAAAAATAACTCGGGGCCTGTGTCAGGAATTTCTACACAAATAGTGCAAGATGAAGACTGCAAATAGTGCAAGATGAAGACTGCGTATGAGCCAGCCACAGCAGGCAAGCAGACTACGAGGTTTCCTCCAAGACAACCACAAAGCATCTTCTATAAACATACCCAGTCAGCTATCATATAAAACTGTTACTCTTTAATGTTGCTATTCATTTGCATAAGCCTCTGATAATAGGGTGATAACTGAAATAACCAACTTGCATTTACCTCAAAGAAACCTGGCAAGCCCACGGGTACCACAGAAGAGCCTAACAACTTGATGGTACTATCCTCATCACACAAATTATATTTTAAGGAACAGTAAGTAAAATGAGCCGGTAGGAAATCCAAATAAAATTAATATTTCATACAGTTTCCTAACAAATGAAGAAATTCTAAGGATAATATACATCCAAACACGAAACCAACATTGACAAGGTCAGTACTGGCTAGGTGTAATATGGTAATAGTGCCAAGAATTCAAACCTCTTCTAATTACCTTGTAAAAACCAAAGAAGAGATAATTTACAGTATTATACTTAGGCAACAGATAACACAGAGCTCTGTATTCCACAAAACTAATTTCTGAATAATTTGGGGATAAATTAAGGTAGCAGAAATACATATAGAAAAAAGTCACAAAGGTTCAGAAAGGTTGAAATTTAAGTTCCTGGGGTTTTTTCCACAGTAAGATTCAGGTACTAATGAAGCATTAAAGAATTTAATTTAGAATTAAATTAAGAAAGAATTAAAGTAAGAATTAAAGAACAAAATACACATAAACCTATTCCATCCACGTACATTTTCGAACCTCTAGATGCTTGGGAGGCAATGCATTGTTACCTTGTGAAACAGATCTGCCCAACATTTAAAGGAAGCAGTCACTCCAGTGGAAGCAAGGGGAATTATTTCCACCACAAAACTTGGCAGAGGCTTGAATTTCCAAAATAGGAAGAACCATTTGTCTCTGGTTACTCAGTTCCTTTTACAACAGACTATCCCAATTTGAAATCAGTTCTGAGTTAGCACAACCATGTAATGGCAAATTTACTGTCACATATATCCCACCTATTTCCTCTTTCTAAGGTTGAGGATGCTGCATCAAAAGTTATCACCAAGCCAGTAGCTTGAAAATTCAGTAACTCTCTTGGGCAGAGAAGATACTAGGTGAAAAGCCACTGCTTACTCTAAGCAAAATGGTAGACTAACCTACAGGAAAGCCTTTCTTTGGCTTTAACATCAGTGAGTAAAGAACTGCATTTACAGGTGGACCTCCATGTAACGGTCCCTCCACATTTCTACAAAAAACAGCCATTTTGAGCTCATTACAAAACCTGTTTTGGAGTTGCTGTGTATACCTACAGGAGCCACCACGAGTAGATGATCACAAAAGTCTAGATAAAGTATCTAATCCATTTAGACAACCGGAGCAAAGACTGATTTCCTCCTGGACCTGTCCTCAGATACGACAGCCAGCACTAGAGATTTAGGGAAGGATTTTACCCTATTAAGATAACTCACTGCCCTTTTAACATCTAACCTCCACAGTTAAGCAATAATGTTTAGGGACTAAATTCAGTTAAAGGTAAGTTAGATTAGTAAAGCCATTTGTTAGCATGTAGCAATATATAGAACAGTGTTACTCTGTAATTCTCCACATAAAATATTTATAGAGTAGTGTATTAAATACTATGAAGATGTGGTTCCTGCACATTCTGTCTAAATTCTCTAAAGCACCAAGTTGATCTGACAGAATGTGAACCAGCTCCAATTTCTTAAGTAACTATCAACAGTCTTACAAGGTAACAATTGGCTATAAATTTCTACTACCATATCATTAACAGGAAAAAATCCCTACCATTAATTCTAGACAGGGAAAGGTCAAGAATAACCAGTGTGGCCCTAGATTTGGGAAAGGCTTCCCCTTCAGGCAAACTACCAGAGTAATTTCAAAACTGCAACCAAGCTGTTTCAAGCAAGGTAAGACTGAAGACCCACGAAGTCCCAAGGCTTTTTTCAGTCCTAAGGCACCTTTACTTAAAGAGCTGTACCTTCTGTTTAATTTGAGACAGTCTAGTGAAATGAAGAGTCATGTGCATCGCATATACAAAAGAATACTCACATTTCTATGCAATTCCAATCACTGCACATAGCTAATTACCTAAATGCAGCGAGCCAGCAGCAGCAGCATTCCAGATGAGATTATGGTACTGTTACTGCTCAAAATGCCAAACACTGAACTCCCTCTTTACGATTCTCATTTTCAAAGGAAAAACATACACAATTATGGCAACTGTCCACCCATGTGTTCCCACAATCTTAGTATTTTAACCTATTGACTAGTTTCAATCAGCCGTATTTGACAGAAGAGCAGTGGACTTGGATGATTAAAAT
>VZTU01021158.1:0-34547 GCA_013400835.1 Zapornia atra
CAGTCATATGGAGGGAAACAGAACTGACAAATGTTTTTAGTCTTCTTCCTTCCTCAGAAAGAATATGAACATTTAAATGTATGCAGCAGAAGCAGATGAAATTACATTCTCTGACACTTTATAACTCTGAAACAGATACGTGATTGATTGCAAGGTGGCGTAGCTGCTGGCATTTTTTGTCGGCACATTTTGATGATACAGTTTCTTAGGTGAACTTCAAGTACATCAGTGACACATACAATGTTTCAGATACTTTGAGTGATTTCAAAGCTAATAATTTATGAGAGCTTTTGGAGCCAGTTATTAGGTTTGTCNTTGGAGCCAGTTATTAGGTTTGTCTCAGGAGAGATTGATTTTTTTTTACCCTCAGTTCCTTGCTGAATGTTCTGTTTATCTCATCTTATTTTTCTACACAACAAATACATAGAACTTTAATTCCGGGGTGTCTGCCCTAACTATGTGTCATCACCCAGACAAGGTTTTTATATATGGAATGCTTGGGCTTGAGAATACCAGCAGATGAGTATAAAAAAAAAATTAATATCTGGAATTAAATACCAAAAATGAACTTAATTTTAAGATAGATAAAAACATAAAAAGCTTTAACAAGAAGTTTAATTTCTTATTTCAAGTTCCACTCAAAACAGTAAAACTAAATGATTTACTATAATGCTGGCTTAAAACAGACACTCCCTTATGACAGCACTAACATGTAGATCTATGGTATCAGTTACACCAAGAAGAGCAGCATCTCTTTGTAAGACACAAAACACATTTAGAGTATTTAAGAGACGTCTAACAGCCACCATTCCAGTGGAAGGCATGAGATTAATACAATTGAATTTCCTCCGAAGATTTTACTAGAAGCAAAAAAAAAGAGATAAACAAAGGATCGCTTGCAGGGTATATTGTTAATTCAAACAATAATCCAGTACTTGCAATGAATTTGCTTGTATTATTCCTAAATTTAAAGCCTCAAATTCATTTTTTGACCTACCTGCAGTGCTATTGGTAAAACTCCTCCAGGGACGATTTTGGCCCACTGTGATTTGATTCCAGGTATTCCAGAGAATTTCACACATAATTACTACACCTGGAATTCAGTCCTCTGCAGAATGCATAGAGGAATTAATCCCACAAGAAATCAAGCTTGATAATGAGAAAAAATCTATGTATGACTACTAGAAGAAGGATGACTGTGTGGAAAAGAGCCTCTGTGGAAAAGCAGGTGACAGATGAATTGCCTAAGAGTCGCAATGAAATATGCCCATTTTTCATGTCTGTAGTCCCAAAATACAAATCTCACAGCTACTTGTTTTCTTTAGTAAAAAGGGGAGCTTTGTTCTCATTATTTTGCATATAAAGTAATTAGAATACTCGCACAATGTTGGTGGAATACTTGCAAAATATTCACTAGAATTGAGGTGGTTTATTTAGGAAGTTATACTTATTTTCACTTTCAAGAAATAATACAGTTATTGTTCTAGCAGATTTGAATATACCTTCAGAACCTATGAAATGGAGCAGTGCTAGTATTCACAATAAAATCTTTTGCAGCTGACCCACTGTTTGGGTTACACAAGATCCCTCACCATTTTACCACAAAATCTGCAAATTCCCAGAACTGGTTCTGTTAGTGCCCGTGAACACAGGAGTGTAATATGTGAGCCTAACTTAGTACTATAGAAAACGTATAATTAAAAAAAATAAATCAGCAAGCCAAAAACCACCAGCAAAAATACCAAACAAAGTGAAGTGTTGTAAAAAAAAGACTTCACTTTGAAATTTCTGAATTTGTAAAATATAGATGAGAAATATACATGCAGCGCTTAACATTGGCCAGCGCTCAGTTCTTCCTAGTAACATTCTTTTTGATCACACTAATAATACACTATGAAGCATCACTCTGTGGGATGCAGTTAAAGCCTATTTGAGCCAAAGAAACTACTCGCACTCTCCCCAGAGAAAATATCAGAACATTTTTATTTTTTACCTCAATCACTCCAGAAAACTTCATGAGGAGTAGTCTGATCCAGTGTTATGGGGAAATTGCTGCACTGGTATGCCTGGAAAAAAATGGGAGAGACTGAAAGAGTAAATATGGTGCTGAAAAATACTGAATAAGATGATTCAGAATTGAATGCTTAAGGCTTACTGGGGTTTCAGTTGCAGAAGGTTTATGCAAATTTGGCAGTTAATAGATATTCTTGTCAGTGATCTTTGTAGAAAATGCAGATAAAAAAATCCCAGTCTACCTCCTCTCCCCATTCACTTCCCCAGCTCCCAAGAGCTAATTTTCTGCCACACAGGCCACGCATTTAGGTCTCACTTTTTCAGTATTTCTGTTCTCATAAAAAATTAATTTAATAGCATTTCATGTTTAAAGCTGCCAGCTTTTTTTTTTTCTTTTTTTGGCTTTTTTTAGGTTGTGACATTTAACTATGCCTTTTTTCTTTTCCCTCCCCCCCAAAAAAGAGAAACAATACTAGAAATAGCCTACGTATTATGAAATAGTCAATGTATTCCTAAGTAATACACTTAAGAGTCTTTGGGATTTTCCCATACTGGGTAAATACATCAGGTTGAAAAGTCTTCCCTTATGCAATATCTTTACATCTAGAGGGAGAAAAAATGTGGAACTGTTAGCAAAACAGAGTCTTGTTTAGGCACTAAGAGGCGAATCAAGGAAAGAACCAGAGCACTAAAATAATGAGCCTTGCTATACTGAACTTTTAGTCCTGAGCAGAGCAATTAGATGAAACAGAAAAATAGGATAGAAAATGTATCTCTCTGTTCACTGGAGCCAATTTCTGTTACTCAATATAATTGTATAACTTTCATAAACAGATCAGACTCCGTCTTAATGGGAACTGGCTTTTGAGTGCTTTATTTTTCTTCACCCTAGTACTGCTATTGGGAGGCTGTTCCAGATCTTCACTGCTGTCTGATCATTAAGAATACTTTTAATCTCCAGCCTAATTTTATTCATGGACAATTTATAACATTTTTCTTCTGCCAACAGTGCCCTTTAGTTTAAGTAGTCCTTCTCCTTTCATGGCATATAATTCTTTTCCAAACATAATTATTTATAGAAAGTGATTATGTGTCTTCTTAACTGCTGTACATTGTCTTAGCCATTATTTTACTAACGTAAAGACTTTTACTCATCCTTTGTATGACTCTATTGCTTTGATCATCTTTTCAGCACCTGTTCGAGCTTGGTTTCCCCTCTGTAATGTTTGGTTAGACTCTCTAATCCCTGAGCAGGTTTGCAGAGTTAAATGTCCTCCAAGAGGATTCACAGTCACTGAATGGAGAGCCCTAGAAGTCATTGTGCAAAATGGTGGTCTACCTTTCGAAACCAATTGATAAATTCCAGTGTTTGTGGATCTCATTTGAAAGCCTGTATCATAATTCTCATTGCTAACTCTGACATTGTACAGCACTCTAGACGTGGTGTTTTGACATAGGAGAATTCACAGCCCTTAAGTTTGTCTCTGCAGGTTAATGTCTGTGACCATTATTTCAAAAAATAAACAACCCTAACTTATCTTAAAAATTGCTATTAGGCAAGGGATAGTTTTAAATCAGTTAAGAGACTGTGAATGTAATATTTCTCATTAAATGATGTATGAAGTTTTATCACCATCTTTAGAAGGCTGTTAATGGGGGAAGCCAGCCTTAGGTAGGATAAATCAAACAGTTTGGTAGAAATGTTAATTAAGCAGCTTCAAGGAAGAAGGAAAGAATAATGTCTTAATCCTCCACAGTAACCCATGATATTTCAGTGCTCTATTACAAGCAATGAACATGGAAGCAGTTTTGCAGAGGAGCAAATAAACAAGATTGCATTGTTCTCTGGCTAGAAAAAGTGGGGATGACTCAGAGTGGCTGTTTTGGTGACTCCAACTGTCACCTGTAACAATGGGAGCACAAAAATAGTACTTTAAGAACACTTCAAGGTGTATAGATTTGGGGGAGTTTTCAGAGACTAATTATGTGGTCACAAAATCTAAAATCCAGCTGAGATACTTGAGCAAACAAGGTATATCCTTATTCCTCAGGTTACTGTTTATAATACACGCTGTTATTTTAAGACAGTAATATCCTTGCCATTATTTGAAGGTAAGCATATTCTCATATTCTTAAATCTTTTAGAGTGGTGAAATTGAATCTGAGTACTTTGGTTCATACCAAACACTCTATTCCTTTGGGTCACTATTTAAAAGTGAACTAGCAAATTTCCAGTCTCCTCTGAAGTACTGGCGCATCATCATAGCTGTAGTTAAAAAATTGTAAAATTATATAGAATTAATTTTCTGAACAGTATTATGAGATTCCAGTAAGGGAGAAGGAGAGCTGGAATTAGAAATTACTCCAAGTTTCTGCTATAAGCATAGCATAACCTTCTGTATGCAAATTCAAAGATCAGAAAACATCATAAGATGATAGACATAGGTGTGAGCATTCCACTCTCTGAACGATTCTGTAAGTACCACCCTATGAAATATCCTAAAATAGGAATGCACCCATTGTCTTCTCTCAGATACTCTACCTTGCATGAAATAATTTGCATAAATATTAAATAGCTCAGAGAGAATGCAGAAGTGTGGGGATAAAAGTCCATCCTAACAGCTAAAGTTTCTGTACAGTGAGGGAAGTTGCTAGATGCCATTTGCATTACAAAAATTGTTTATGCGTTTTGCCAACTGATTAATTAGGGCCTAATGGAACTTTCTTAACCAGCCATCATAGTGCAGTGGATTGGAGTAGCTGAGCCAGTAAGTTAGAAATGTATTCTCATCGTAACTTCTCTCTGTCACTGTGGTCTTTGATTATCCTATCTACAGCCGAATTGATTCAACAGGAAGGGTTAAGACTGCTTGTGCAAGAAAAGAATAGTAGATTGATGATGATAGCTTATGAGATGTGCATATGATAACTCTGGCGGAAGACAAAATAGAATCCTTGGCCTGTATCTTCTTGCAGTGTGATCTGTTAAATGAAAGGCAAATCCATTTACATTTAGACGTCTATAAACTCAATATGTTTGGTGAATACCTTGATCCTGCAGGCATAGTCAGGATGCATGTTTAGCACAGGTGTTTTTTTTCCTTTTGGATGCAAAGTGATGAGAATTCAAGAATAGGTGTTTTAATCATGAGAGACTGATGACAGTTCAAGAAGAGGTGTTTTAAACAGAAAAAAAAAAAAAAAGAAAAGAAAAAAGAAAGAAAGTTGAGATGCCAAAGCAAACCTTTAATATCAAAAAATGAGACTCCAAAGAGGTTAGCTTTGGTAACTCCAAAGAGGTATGCTTTGGTAATAGGCCCAGATCACTTGTTTCTATGTATGTGTCTGAATGAGAATCAGGTCCCAATGTCTTTTACTCAACATTGAGAAGAGGGCTAAAAGCAGATTATGCATTTTGAATTATATTGTGTCATGGTTTAACCTTAGCTAGCAACTAAATTCCATGCAGCCACTCACTCCCTCTCCCCCAGTGGTATCAGGACTAGTAAGCAGTATAGACAGACTGCATCGGGTTTTCCCCCCACCCCTCCACTTTATACAACCCCACAGTATTACCCAGGCGTACCTGGCACCTTGAAACACCCCCTGGGTGCCAACAGCAGTTTCAAGGGGCAGCAATAGAGTCTTCACAGATCCTCTGAGCTGAAAAAGTAAAGACAGTTATGATACAGGACCACACAAACACGTTGTGGCACCCCAAAGTGATTCAGGAGCACAGGCTCTTTAGATGTAGGGAGACTATGCTAATGAGCCCCAGAGCCTAAGAGTGCTCGCTGGCCCTGTTTAATTTATCAGTGCAGGCAGTCTCTGATATTTCAAAGACTTGGTTAGATGCAGCCTTAGAACTTATTCCAAAGTGGCAGTGATTTCCAAAGATGTCCTGCTGTTGAAAAGTGTAAGTCTTCAATGACTTCTCAGAGTTAATTTGGATGTTCTGTACACATTTGGGATGGTTCGGGTTTTGAATTAACATCTGGGGAAAATGTGTATGAAAGATCAGTTCCATGAATGCTTCATAGGAGCGACAGACAAATATGAAAATCTTTCTCTTGACACTGAATACGACTGCAGAGCCAAAAATATGTCAAGATACTCTATCTTGAAAACAGAGCAGAAGTGGAATATAGATTTGAGCTTGCAAAGGATGAAATGAGCAGATGTTCTGTCAACAAACTGATCACTGTACAACAAATTTTAAAACAAATGGAACCAAGACATTTATGACATTTTTACATAAATCAGTTTTCCTTCAAGCTGTAGCTGACTGCTCTCATAAGCATCAGTTTGTTAAACACAAAAATTGAAAAAAAAAAACCCAACAAAACCCAGACCTATATTAATTCTAAACTTTGAGTTTTATTTAGAAACAATGAAGCTCTCTTTTGCAGTCAGTTTTGCTCCTATTACTGAGTTAGGTGAATTAGTGATTTTTCATACCTGCTCGATATGCTCTCATCAAGTCCTGATACAAATTTATCCACAGTCTACAGGAGTGAATGTGAGTGTGGAGATCGAAAACTATAGTTTGGACCCTTCCCACTAATGTTTTGAAGTGTTAGTTCTGTGATCCTGTAGTTAATCCACCACAGCACTCCACAGCTTGGAAAAATAATTTCAATCTCCCTCTAAATTCTGTATCTGCGGCCTTAGGTTATCAATAAGAATATGTGTAGGACTAGCTGCAGGATTTTAAGGAGGCTCAGTGTAATTCCACAAGGCTTCTTTACAGTGTTGGCCTTTCTCCTTAAAAAAAAAAAAGAAAAAGAAAAAGTAACCTTTTTGGATTATCACAGGTAGCTGCTGCTGTGGAAAAAAAAATCAAGGGATATTTTACCTGAACACAGAGGATGCTGGGCATAACCCACACATGGAATTCCCTGGGTGAACTTTTTTTGTTAATGTTAAATCATCAGGATCTTTTCTTTTAGTCATTATCTTTGAAGTCCAGAGTAGACACTCTCTTGCATATTTTTTGCCAGTATTGTTCACAGGTGGACACAGCAAACAGGTGGATCATCCAGTCTGTCTCAAAAAGAAAATCAGCCAAAGTTTTCAACCAACATCCAAACCAATCACTTCAGGTGCCCAATTAAAACAATGCCGCAATTAAACTTAGCACCAACCAAAAGAGGTGCCACAGCTACCCACACAGTGAATGGAGAATATTTGACATGTTGCATGAGTAGATAGCCTACGCGCCAAGCAATATACCTAGAGCTGTCTGACAGAAAATACAGCAGGGCATCTGAGGACTACTCAGCCTATATGTCTTTGAGAAATTTCACACCTTCTTGAAGTTACTTGCCTCTGTGACCGAAAATACAAAATTCATAGGCTTGCTGTATCTGTCATTCAGCTAGGAGTCAGATAAAATTCTAAATTTACATTGCCAAAAAGCAGTTAAGCTATTTATTGAAAATTGAAGCTGCATACCCAGGTAAATTTGCCAGCTTTACTCAGAAGAAGTGTAAATGGCATACAAAGATTTTTACTTATTTACGTTGGGAATCAGCATGACATAGTTTTTCATTACAAAAAATACTCCTTTAACTTTGATTTCCAAATAACACAAAATAGATATCTATTAACTATTAACTCTTAGTAAACATTTTTTGATGGTAGACAGCAATTAATACTTCATAGTTGTAGTAACGTAGATGTTTATTATTATGCAGATATCTAGAGATCTTATGATCACATTTATGCATTAATTTTAAACCCCAATGCATTTATTTGATTATTTTTATAACCTGGAATCCCAAATACTACTTTTTCACAGAAACATGCACTTCACTCTAGACATGTATTGTGAATTCACTTTGGAGTCTTGTATCTTGACCAGGATTTTTTTTAACTTATGGGTAGTGATATTTCTAGAGCACTTTCTCTTTAAAAAATTTGCGTAGGCAGAAATCACTGTAATCCTTACATAAAGATTAACTAATTTCACAATATTTTGATTGTAATATAGCTTAGTTATATTTTTGCTTCGTCTTCTGGTGGTTCTTACTTGCTATTTGTAGAAACCTTGTGTCACAGTGTGAACAATCAGCATGTTGACAGCCATAAAAGCTTATCAAAATGAACATCATTACAGTACAAACCCAAAATTCTTGTAGAAAATATTCCCTTTGAAACAGTCAGAGATCTGGCCTTTTATACAAAACTTCCAATGCATGAAAGGTGGAGCTCTGCCAGTGCTGCTTGCTGTATTTTTGTGTTGGAGTTAAATGATGTTAGAATTGGGAAGGGTTCATGAAGGAAAACTTCTTTCTGTGCACTGACTTTATGAATTTTCTTGAAAAGAATTTTTCCTTAACATTTCCATAGCGTTTTAAGTCAGTTTAGGGAATGTTGCCAAGTGGGCTGGCCTTCAAAATGGAGTTGTCACTACATTTTTAAAAAAAGTTAATTAACTATCCCTTTCATATGAAATAACAGTACCTTCCATATAAACCATGAACATAGCCAGACCTGAGAAAGCCTGGTATCTATTTCTGTATAGGGAGCATGTCAACGAGAAGAAGGAGTTGATGACTGCTGACACTTTGAGTGAAGCTTTCTGAGGAACAGATTTTCTTAAAGTTATTCTAGCTGTACAAACAAGTTTGAGAAAAAACTGGAGGAAGTTTGGTTACATGTTAGTTTTGTACTTTGATGAATTGGTGCTGTAATATTTTCTTGTTATGCTGCTAGTTAATTCCCTATCACGTGTTTGCTATAGCAACATGAGGATAAAAAAACAGCAGGAAGAAGGAAGACAATGATTTTTATCTGTCATTCATGATATAAACATGTAAGCCACGCACTACTTGAATCCAAATGCAGAGCAGAAGTACAATGATCAGTAATACTCTGTCCTTTATTAGATTAAGAAACAATAGTCAGAGACAGATACTCAGTGATGTGTCCATAAACGAGAGAGGTTAAAACTAAAAAAAATACTGCAAAATATTCATATGCCAGATTGCAACCTTGAATCCACAACAGCTCTGGAATGGGAGAGCCTCAATGTCTCCCCACTTTTTTTACATTTGAGGCCAAAAAAGCCCTCCCAAAATCTTCTGTTCTCTCAGGCTGTGTTTTATTAAAACACCCAGTAACAGCTGAGTAGGAGTGCAGGCTATCGTCAGGAGGGCTCTTCCTGCCAACAGGGCGGGGCCCGGTGCCTCTCTGGGCAGCACTGCTTCCTCGAAGCATGGGGAGAGGCACCCCGCAAGGACCCCTGCCATGGCGAGGGACCCACACCAGGACTGTCCCAAGCTCCAGACCACAGGGACAGCCACCCATTCCGCCCCCGCAGGGAGCCACAAGGAGGTAGGGAGGTGATTTTCTCTTTCGGCTTCTGGGTCGGGCCTCTTACAAAACAGAGTTGATGTTTATGCAGAAAACTGCCAACAGCAATATTTTCTGTCAGGACCATGGTCTTGCAGCCTAGCTGCATGGCCCTTGCCTGGCCCAGGGGTGGCTCTGGAGGAGCAGGAGCTACTCTGGTCATGGAAGATCTCAATCAGAATCTAAAAAGTGTTTTGTAACATTGAACAGCACAAGGTAGAAGTTCATTGCAAGTGCATGCAATAGAGGATTCACATTAGAGTACTGTACGTTTGGAAAAGAAAGGCTTGCCCACTCGGAAGAAGAAGGAGGATGGGCACATGTGTCTGAGGGGAAAAAAAAAAAATCTTTACAATATTGGTAGCTGGTTTCTAGTATAAAGTTTGACAACTTTAGTAAAACAGTTTCAGTAAAAAAATAACAAATTCATAGCATATTTCAGTCCAGACCCCAGTGAGCTTGAGATCTCTAGCACCCCACACTTAATTCACAGATTTTGTTGTGTATTGTAGTTAGTCATAGGTCATTTTTGATTCTGCAACGTTGCTTTTTCATTTCTGATTTTGTTCAAATGTGGAATATGAATTAATCACCCTTTTAAAAGTCACCATTTGGAAAAGTTTGAAATATTACACCTACCTTGTCTTTAGATGACCATTTTATTTAATTCCTGAACACAGCTGTAAACTCAGTAGCTATCATATTATGCAACAGAAAACCATAAGCAAAGTACGTGTTCGCACCTGTATACCCCCCTTTATTACCATGAAGATGGGAAATTGACAAAAGGAAAGGGACCCAAAAGTTGATATGAAAGTGAGAACCATAATGATGAGCCACTGTGCCATAATCCACAGCTGGGCATTTTACGTCAAGCCAAAAACCTCTGAACAGCAAAGTTTTTTAAATGCAGGCTTTTACTATTTCTGCATCTTGTAAATATGGGGTTTTTTTCTGAATATTTATCCAGTAGTTTGCATACTTGTTATTTAGCAGTTGGCAAAAACATCATAGAAGGTTGAATAAATGGAAAACTTTATTAATTTGCAATACAGACATCTTTTTATAACAATGACCTCCTTTGGTTAAAAGCAGTGATGTAGCAACAAGACTACTGCTATTTTTTTTACCCATTACCTTTTGTTCATCACTGTCATTTATTTAAAAAACAAACAAACAAACAAAAGAGTTAACTGCAAGCAGTAATGCATCCAGCTTCTGCAAGGAGCTAGAAAAGCAGGTAGGTAGCTTTTCCTTTTTCTGAAACACGCAGTTTAAATCTTGGATGATGTCTGGCTGTTGCCTCTGAATTCAGATTAGATGCTATTGCACTGTATTTTGGCTGGCAACTCCCAAGTGAAGGTAACATGAACTGCTGTATTGCAAGGCCTATTTTCACCCATTTAAATTTCCAAGGGAGAGGAAATGCATGTTTGAGTTGATATTTCTCATTCTTAGTCTTAGATCAATGGTGAGTTGTTTTGGAAAGGTCGAAGAAAATAAGCGGAGTCATTTTTGAGTGACGATGTTGTGAAAAATTTACATGTTTCAGTTTTATGGAAGTGTTGTGACCTTTTTTTGCTCTCCCATATCTCAAAAGAGTTTGGTGTTAAAAGTTCAAGCTTGTCATGCAGTTAATCCTTGATGGGAACCAGTGCATGTGGCATGTCTGAACAGATCTGATTTAGAAACAGAAAAGTTACTTTCAGTCCTAATTTGTTAACCCTTTCATCTTCACCAATCCAGAATGGAAGGTGAATAAGCAGTTCCAGATGCCTGCATGTAGCGTCTTTAGCAGGCATGAGCACAGTCCTTCATACTTACCAGTAATGCTGTTACATATTGCTCTGAGTTTCAGATGAGATGGGGAAGGAAAGAAGGTTGTGTTTTCTTTGTGTTGTTCCACTTCCCAGATAATTTAGGTATATTTTAAACATTTGATTATTAAAATATGTTCTAAATATAACCTCCATTTACCTGAATAATTTCCATAATATTTTTGGGGAAGAACTAGGACAAGACCAAATAAAAATAATATTTTCTGCCTCCTAAAAGTGTACCCTGAAATATGACTCCTAAAAATCTGCCTTAACATAGAACTGTGTGAGAGAATTCATTAGTCTTTGAACATGGAGTGGGACTGTGGATTACTAGAACTGCATCTGTTAGGACAGTTCTTCAAAAGCACTTCTTGTTTCATATGACTCGCACTTAGTATAGCTCTGCATTAAAAAAAAAAAAAAATTAAAAAAAAATCAGATCTTAAATTATGTCCAATATTGAGTCTTGGAGAAGAGGTGATGGAGTTATATATACAGAATTAATTAAGCCCATAGTATTTTCAACTTTCTAGCATAAAGTTTGCTTTTTCTGAAAGATGAAACGCTAGGGTTTAAAACCATTCAGATTTCTTTGAGGATCTCTGATTTGGGACTTGCTCAAGGCCCAGTGTCTGTCAGGCATGACAGTTCCAGATTCCCAGCAGCAGAGCTTTTTTTCTTGTCTGTTGTGACTAAGCAGTTTTGGTCCTATGAGCTTGTGATAGTTGGGTCCACACCTTCCTCAAAAATCTCATAATGAGTTTCTTCTTGTATCTGCTTACAGATTAGGGAACAGAGGCAGACACTTTATAGGAGAGCTGTTAATGGGTTCAAACCAGGTTTTTTTTTCTTATTTTAACAATAATTAATCAAGTTCATTTTACCTTTGCTGAGAGACTTCTATGTATACAAAATAACAGTTTTTAGTGTATACATTTTCCCCTTGGATGACAGCTTGTTCTCTGTTTATATTTCATTCATTTCTCTCAAGTCAGTGATAAAAATGTGTGGCAGCCCTCAACCTAATGGATTCCCATAGAACCATGCCAGTGGGCAAGTAACTGTGTTTTGTCCCCACTCGCACTCCCATTTCACATCCTCTCCTTCCAAAGCCATTGCCCCCAGTGCAGTTTCAGAACACAGCTGTTACTTGTTTTCCCCACTGCTCTCCTTGAAAAAAACAATAGCTTGCATGACCAACCTACAGTGATCTTCCAACTGATAGGAGAAAAAGAATTCCAAGTGTGAGGAATCCCTGGACCCCAATTCAAGTGTACCTTATCACTAGTATAATGAAGTAATTTAATCTCATTCTTTACTGACACTGCAGCAGTCCAAAGTTTTATTTAACAATGTGTGGCAGAATAGTAGCTTGTAATACGTGTTCTTTCAGTAAACTGTGGCACGGGAGTGCTGAGGACAAGGATACTTTCTCAAGTTAAAAGGGACACCAGGATCATTATGTGTGCTGACCTAATGCATGTCACAGAACAGTCTCACCTAGCAGTTTCTTCATCAGGACAATGAGACAATGAGACGTTAATGGTGTGTACTACGCTGACTATTTATTTACAGCCTAATAGGAAACACATCTGAAAAGCAAAAAGTGTCCGTAGTTCCTTCTGCTGATCAGCATGTCTCCTAGTTATTTCTATGGATTACTTTTATATGAATAATAAAAATATAAAAAAGAAGTGCTGCAATATCAATAGGTACTCCTAAATACTCAAGTGTACAATAAATGTATCCATCCCCTTTATATTTAAATTAGGTATTTGATATAAATCAACAAAGCTCAGTGGCAAAAACTGACAAATCCATGCATAATGCTGTAGAGAGAATGTTTTCTGAACTATTTATTTCATCTATAATTTTTTTACATGCTGGCAGAAAAAATACCAACTGAGTAGCCCATACATGTATATGTTATCTATTTTTTAATTTGTGCCATTTTAATCCTCATAGTACCTCACTTTTTCTTCCAGTAGACTAAATAAGAAATCTATGATTACTTACAGAGTCCTTAACAATGGGAGACTCTATTAAGCATGCAGAGAAAACAAATGCAGCCCATGAATTTAATTCTAGTTTTCATTATCTTTTATTTGTGTATCACACCCTAAAGCTGTCGATTCTATTCTCATATTCATCTTTTTAGTAAAATGTTCAGAGGCAGAAGGGAATTCACTGAACAACAGAGTTCTTGATTCATTTTATGTGAGGCGAAATCCCTGTATTTTAAAAATTATAATGTTACTAATGTATTTTTACAATATTTGTCACTCTGGAAGGGTCCTGATTCTTGACCAAAAATTGGTAAATTATCATCAAAATGCAGTAAATATTTTATGCAGGGTACAATATCATTAAACTGACAAATCTCAATACCCACTCTAGTATAACATCTCAAATTCTGTTAGGAAATGTTCCCTGTCAGCATGGTGGTGTATTTGGCCTCTGTTCAACCTCTTGCAAACCACTATGAACCTCTTTTCCCCTCTCCTTTATAAAGTCTACATCTTACACTTTTTTTTTTCCCCAGCCTGTTTACCCAAGAGATAGCTTGGCATAGAAGCAGCATCTGCCTTCACTGAGGTCTTGCTTTTTGCATTTTTAAGCTGGATTGAATGAAGCAAAGGGAAGCTGAATGGCTTGCCTGAGGTTGGCTCAGTGGGGATTAGAACCAAGAATCCTCTTGCCCACAGCCATTTGCTCTGCAGGGGAAACCTACCTGCTTTCATATTGCACCTGAAAACCAGAGGGACATAGCTCACATTTAGTTCATTTGATGAATTATTGCTAATAGTTGTCATCCCATTTTTTCTTTCAGATTTTCAAAGATATTTTTTCCTAACCCAACTTTATTTGGAAATAGAACACAAATTGGGTTTTGGGTTTGTACTTCAGTTAGGAGTTCTCTTTTCAGGTAATGTGGTACATAATGACATTAACAAATCAGTCGTCTTTTTAGTATATTTTCAGATTTAGCCATGGATAACTTATTTAGTGCTCAGCTCTTAGAAGGAATGGCCAAATAGATCTATGAAAAAAGATCAAGAAATGTGATTTTTCATGACTTGTGACACTTGGTAGTAAATAAGGATACATATATACACACTTAAATGCACGTGTTTATACACACACCGTTACACACCTACACTCACACACAATGCTGTTTTTCAAAAATTACATTTTAGGTCATGGCCAATGCTTACACCATATTGTAGGTGGAAAGGCTCTAATACAACTTCTCTACTTCCCTGGAACCAAGGCCTACAGCCAGTCAGAGCATCCTAGTGAGTCAAGGAGTTACAGTGTTTCCAGTAATTCCCTAAAGCAGAGACTTCCCCTTACTAACAAAATCCTTAGTGCTGGGAGTGTACTTGTGAAATTTTATAGGTTGTAGCTGTTAGAATTTAGAGCCAAAACTGTAGCAGAGCAAATTTTCCTCATAGATCTGTTATGCCATATTTTTACTGATGATGTTATAGTCACAGTTGTTTTTCCAATTCTGAATGCATAATTAAAGTGCAGTTTTCAGATCTGGTGGTAGAAGACACGCTGGCCTTGAGGGATTGGTAATTATGAAGAGATTCCTAATCTATTATGCATGACAGTAGGAAGAGGCAAAAATAAGGAGCAAAAGCTAAAGGACATCAACCTAGAGTCATCTGGGAATGGACAGGGAAGTATGCAAGGTCAATCTGGTATGCAAAATTTCCTTGCTATCATAAACAAAAATACCTTAAGTAGTATTTGGAAAAAAGTAATAGGAGTTTTTCTGCTTTTCTTCTTTCTTCCCTCTCCATACAAAAAAAAAAAGAATAGCTTCTAGATTGAGAAGCATCATTCTCCTGAGCAGAGCAGGAAAACATGTATCATATGACATATTTTAGTCACATTTCTTTAAGGCATCAAGTGGAAAACATGAGATAGAACCTAAATGAAGGAGGACATTTGTTTTCACTTGATAGGAAAAAAAAGAAGAAAAATATTTTTACTGATTTTGGAGGTGGACCTCTCTGTAACCTTGAAAAGTTGCTTTCCTGGGTGCCTCCACATTACTGCCTAGAAGTGTCTTCTGTCTCTCTGGGCCTGTCATGTTGCCCAGCCGTATCTTGTTTCGGTATCAAACAAGACCCATGGACTCGCTTTTTTCTCCATGAGCTCATTTAACATAAAAATGACAGCCAAATTCACAGCCCAGGCGGAGGCGGAAATACACTGTCACAGTTCTTGCCATCAGAATTGGAAGGGATGTATTCTTGAAGACGACTGAACTGCAGTGGTTCAGGTGATCTCCACACAGTCTCCAAGGTTTGTTTTAAATGTTAAAAGGATTCCCAAGGATTGTTTAGGTCACTACGAAATTCCCTAACACACTGAAGAAAGGAAACAGCGTAAGAATGTGCATAATTTGTAAATAATTTAGAAAATTAGCATCATTCTGACCAATTCAAGTCTACTCCAGCTTGTGAGGCTTAAGGGAGATCAGATGGTGGTAGTACTTTGGAAGGTATCCAAAATTGCTTTTGAGTTAATTGATATAGTGTAGCGGAGATCTCTGGAGAAGTATATATCCCCAGGTAGTTGATTGCTTTGGAATTCCAACAGAGAAGAAATGTGTCAAAAATGAGAAAGATAACATAAGTTATTGAGTGGTTATATTTTAGACTTGGTCCAGTTAATTTCTAGCCAAACATACATGACAAAAAAGTGAAAAATTGTGCTAAAGAAGGAAAAAGTGTTAGCTGCAGAACTAGAGGGAATTGCCAAAAAAACCAATTTGCCTTCAGTATTTCATGTATTTACACTTTATTTCCGTGCTGGTTTAGTGTGTAGAAGCAGCAGAAGACATTTTAATTTGAACCTGTAAATTTTAATCAGAATGGGAATGGTGTAGCTGCTAACCATATATTGTTACGTGCTGCTAAATGAAAGTGTCCACGTACTAAATTGGAATTCTCACCGGAGGTTGTTTAAAATCTCTATAAAATAGATCAAATGAAACTGGAAAAGTAATTGATAGCTACAGTGAAACTGAAAGTGAATATAAAACTTAAAATCGCAGGGAAATCAGGACTTACATAGCAAACATTCACTCTTCTCTGAGGCTTCCTAATTGAACACCTTAACTCAGCCCACTTGGTAAGCAAGGAATCTGCTTTCATCATGATATACGTGACATCATGATGAATACTTAACAGTCATTGAGCATCATCTTTGGTAGCTTAGTTTAGTTTTTTTCCATTTTCTTCATTCTTTCTCTTGTCTCGTTTCCCTTTCCTCTCTCTTGTTCACTTTCTTGTTTCCTTGCTCTCTTCTTTCTTTTTTCCTTTTTCCTCTTTTCCTCCTTCTCATTCGCCTTCTCCTTCTAACTTTTATTTTCATTTTTGCCTTTCCCTGTTTTTCTTTTTTTACTTTTCCATTTTCACTTTTCTTCAAATATATGCAATTATTTTCATTTAATTCTTAACAATGAGATGGATCTTTTAACATACTTATTAATTTCATTTTGGAAACGTTTCATCCGGATACTTAGCATTTTCCATGCTTTTCTTTCATATGATCTCTTTCAATCTTTTTCGTGTGCATACCATTAGAGGAGCAGTCAATACAACCTTTTACTAGGGGGTTAATAAAGAATGCACAGTTTCATAAGCTTGATTCAATTTCCTTTATGTGAGCATGGCGAATAAGTGACCATTATAGTATTTGTCTGGTTTTCTGTGCTTCAGTGTGCAGTTACCAACCTTTTATATGAATGACCACATCTGCTGTGCATTTGGCCACGTAAGGTGAGACAAAAGCAAAATAGATTTTCCTTAGCATTAAATCAAATTTCCACACAATGTATTCTCTAATGTGGATCTCAAATGTATCAGGTCATATATTATTTAGCTGCATTGCATTTTGTGCTTTTTTTTAATTCCATCCCACATACCCAGCTTTAATAAATGCATGAGTAGATGCAATATTTGAGCTTTATATCTCAGAAATTCAACACTTTCAACAGATTCTTCAGACTTCAAAGAATGTAATATTAGTATCATAAAAGGTCTTTTGAAGAATAATACTGTAACATAAGAAAAATTACTGCCTGAGTGTGCCCTATCATTTTGAAAGTGTTTTATTGCTTTAATTTCCTGTCTTACTAAAGTAACAAGCGGCATAATAGAAGATATACTGTAACAGAGTTTGCAATTTATTAGAAGGTTTGAGCTGGTTGAAGACTTTATGTGATGTGAAAAAGAAAACCTCTATTTAGCTGAAAAATGGAGACAAGCTACAGCATTAATGTTGCAGCAGCTTTAAATGGAGTACTATCTTTGACTGATAAGTTGCTTCTTCAAGCCCAGTATGTTTGAATGGGATAAATCTACCAGTACAGGCCTCACTCAGTGCTTGTTGTGTGGAGATAGGCTCCTGGAAATCTGAGGTTATTTCATCCATGAGGTGTATATGAGATGAGGTTGCTATTTGGATTCCGTAGAACAAAGCTACTATTGCAACTATATTGACCCATAGTAAGTCTTCTCATTTAGTTGTTATAGTTCCACATATGTGACTAAATTTAATTCTGGGCTTTGGCAAGCTAGGCTAGTCAAAGTTGAAGCTGCACTAAGTTTTTAAAGTAAGTCTTACCAACCTTAACTGACTCTTTCTAACATCAATGACACAGAAAGATAAACAACTCAATTTTAAAAAATATAGAAATGAAAGGTGAGATAGTAACTAACATGTAAAACTGTGATGCAAGATTACCTCATAAGTAAAAGCATTTTTTTCCAGGAGGAGCAATAGACTATCTGTTTGTTTTTGCAGTGTGCATAGCAAGATAGGCAGGCATCAATCTGTATGCTTGTGATCGAAGTTACATGTTTATCGGTTCAGAGCAAGAAGTACATGAATCGCAATGGTTTCTTAATCCCACCACTGTTCTGCCACTGAAGGATTACAAAACAGCTGGTTGTAACAGACTGCTCAGTATTTCCAGAAAATAAAACAAAGAAAATGCATAATTATATGTGGCCAACCCCTTTGAAACAAAAAACCCCACCAGTTTACCTGGAAATTTTATTGATAATATAGTTTTTAGTGGATTGCAGACTGTGCAAATTGTTTTGTGTAATTTTATTCTTATTTCTTATATTTGGTAGGCAAATAGCGTAAATTCATATAATAGAAATCTCACTTCAGAAGTTCGTGTATTTAAATAGTATATTGTACTCCTAGGGGCTCAAGTACAAGCAAAAGCCCAAATATTACTGGTATCTTCAGTGATCTATGTTAGTCTTTGAAAGAATAATGATTTGCAAGGCTTATTGCTAACTGAAGCACAAAAGATTTCCTCTGGGCTTGCCACAGACAATCCTCAGGCACATTAGAGGAGTCAACTAGAGTTAGTTCAAAGTGAATTGCTCCATTTTAATCATGGTGACTTTACCCTCTCAGTCAATATGCTGTAATGGCATATTGTCAGTATTTTTTTCCTTTTAAATGACGAGTTTGGTCACTTTATTTTAAGGCATATTTTAGAGTGTTTGCAAGATTTATAGATTCAACAGCTCTTCAAAGAGACTTTCTGTCTTGCTTTACAACCCTGAAATTTTGTATTGCTGCTATTTCATCACCTTGAGGCAGTTCTTAGTTAAAATATGTGGAGATGTTTTACAACTGAATGAGTTCTTAGTATGATATATAACCAATTATATAACTATAACGAGTCCAAGTTTTAAAAACCAAATAAAAAATGTTGCACTAAGGATTACTAAAGACTAACATTACTGTCTCTTCATTTATTTGCAAGTAGGAAACAGGTATGTAACCATAGTATTCACAAATATTACTGTCATTAAATTTTAAAAAATTGTACAATTTGATCACTTTAATACTTTAGCTAATTAACTTTGAAACCTTGGAGGTTTTTATGCATTTTCTAAAGTCAATTCCAATTTCATATACACTTAGATCACTTCCTAAACAGCTAAGTTTTTCAGGATGCCAAATACTAATTAATGAACAAAAAATGTGAAGCTGATCCTCTTGGTTTTTTTCAACACACCTGAGACAGGTTGCTGCTGAGATATTTTTCGTTATAGGGTAGCTGATTAATGCTCACTGAATCTTCCAGGAATGATGTAACTTATCTGCAATTCTTTTCAAGAATTTTACGAACCTTCTTCTAGACATGAGGGACTAAACACCAAACCCTATCCATTTATGGACTGACCTCTGAGTTTTGTAAAGAGTAAAGGAGTAGGTTCTGTGGTTACAGAATCCCTTCTGTATTTTTTTATTAATACATGTTATGAAACTATTGATGATGATGGTCTTTCCCTATAGCCCTTCCTCTATTTATGTCTCTGGTCCAATAACCACAGAGATCATCGAGGTGTATTTTATCTTCATTTTAGCCCTGTTGATATTGGGTTAGCCCAAAGGGGAAATCAAATGAGATACAGAGATGCTAAACTTGCACAACTCTCAGGTCATTAGTAACTAATTAGAAACAGCTTATGGATCTCAATGATCCTTTAGGTAAGATGTGAGAGAGGGATCAGAGAAGCATTTAACATCTTCACTTCCTTATCCTTTACAGGCAGTGGCCAAGCATATGACAGTTTTTGACTTATTTTCTGTTGTTGCTTTTTTTTTTTTTTACAATATGAACATGTATTTGACACCAACAGAGTCAGTGAAGTGCCAGAACATGCTGGGATAATCACAGACTCTAAACAGTAGGTCTCTCCACTATGGCTTCATTTAATATTATTTAAATACTAAGATTTACTAAATAGATAACCCCCCAAAATCTACCTAAAATACAGCTCATGTCATGTATAGATGTATATGAAAAGGAAGGCTGTTGTACTATGCCAAATGTGAAGAATAAAAATTAGTAAGGGACACGCTGTTAATGTTAGCAGTTATTTATTATCTTTCATTTATCCCCAGGGTTAGAATCCTGAATCTATTTGTAACTCTTGGGGTAGTCTCTGCTGTGCATCTCAAGGTGGTAATGTGAAATAGTTTTCTTCTGGAGCATCAATGGTTTTGTGGCAGTATAGATCTATGTAGATCGTAGATATAAATTCATGTGTTTTGCCTCCCAAATGTGCCACACTGGGATCTAGATCACCCCATAGGCATGCTTGCCTAAAGCCCTGCTAACATTTTGTATGTCCAACAGAGTTACAGGGACTAAGCTACACCTTCTTTCACATAAAGTCTTTCAGTAGATCCTAAAGGCACTTGTTTTCTCCTTACCTGCAAAACCACACCTCTTGTGCTTGAGAATGTGAAGAAGACAGCAAACTACGGAAGTCACACACTGACGTGTGCAAATCTAGTGCTTGGATCTGTGCATCTGAACAAAGCTGACAGAAAAACTAACTAAAAACAATTCTGCTTTGGACAAAGTTGTCCCTTTTTAGCACAACACCACTTTTAAATAAATGTACACGTATTCATCTGAGTCTAGCTGGGACTCATGAAGTAGAATTAGTCTTCTTTGGAGAAACACTGACTTTTGATATTCCATCTGGCCAGCCCCACATGTTTAGGGAACCACGGAATAGTTCATATTCTAAGTTTTGTCAGTTAGTAGATTCAGATTTCCTTTATAAACTGTTGATATTATTTAGATAAGAAGCAAAACAGATTTAGGGAAAAAAAAAAAGTCACTCTTTTTCTTCATGATTTCCATTCATATATTTATGTAATTTTTTAGGTAAGTTGTTATGTTTCTTCTCTTGAACATCCCTAGTTTTTCGTTCTTAAACACCTCAGTTGTCATTTGTCTTTCTCTTCCATGAATTAATCCTTTGACTAAAGATACCTTTTAGAAAATCATGGGATTTCTGACTTACTCTTCTCCTCAAAAGCCTATCCTAGTTTATAAATCATCCTTTGTCTTATTCTGGATGTTCTGTGTCTCCAGAAACTCTTTCCATTCCAATCAACCTTGACACCTGTTTTCCCCTTTCTAGTATGCTTTTTAGCATGTGTTTTTTGGTTGTTAGAGAACATTTGCTATGGTTAACAGTTTTCCTGTGTGTTTAAACTGAAGAATATGTGTTGTGACCTGTCAGCAAACAGTTGATCCACGTCAAGAGACGACTTTCGGGCTTAGATGTTTTTATGGGCTGCACATAGACTGATTGCCTAGATCATCCTAAGTTTTTTTTATGCATTTGTCATTAAGAATTAACACATATTCTCCTATTGAGGTGCATGTCATCCAGTATTCTCTCTCCACCAAAAACCTCTTAGGTCTTAGAGCATGACAAACATGAAATAATTTAGCAGTTATAAACAACTCTTACTGGCTGTTTTCATTGTATTTCACATTTATTAATGTATTTGGGGGATGATCTTCCCCTTGCTTGTGATTTATGCAAATATACAAAACAATAGACAAAACTCTACTATCTTAAGGCTATCTGTGAAGGGACGCTACAGGAAGAGTATTCAAATCATTAAAAATTTTAGTTACAAAAGTCACTTTGAAAGTAAAGAGAGTTCTGTAGTAATACTTCATGTAGTATTAATGAGGCCAAGTTTTAGGTGACAGCAAGCAAAAGTTTAATATGTATCATTTGGGAAACTTGAGAAAATCCCTCATGGACCATACTGAAAGAGCAAGAACAATATGTGAGGAAATAGCAGCTGCATTATAAAGCTTTTTGATACATCTATTGAACTGTATGTCATACAATATGATTGGAGAACAGCAAATATTTCAGTCACAGTTTCCATTATCTGAATTAGTGCTGGGCTGGAATGCCCCAGATAATGAAAGACCATATTTCAGACAACCAGCTTGGAAGTTTCAGTCTGGCACATCCCATGCATATAGCACCTTTGTTTATGGAAGTTTATTATTTTAGGAATGGCATTAAGCTGCCTAGTTTAAATGCAGCATGGAGTCATGGAGACTCAGAGCTGATATTCCTGTGCTCCGTCCATTAAGCATGGAAAAGTATGAAGGGGCAGTCCACAGCCATCTTGGGGACACAGTGCAGATGCACCTGGGTGGACTCTGCACAAAGCCAGAACAGTCCAGCAGAGATTATTGTTTTGTGCCTAGTACCATATGGTTTCAAATACACTGTGGCTGCATGAAGTACGGCTGTATTTGCATACACTGGCTCCACAAACTGGCTAGACTGAAAACTTCAAAAGACAAGTAATGGATAAGAGGGAGAACTGGTTGCACTTAAATTTAGGAAGGTCAAAGAAAAGGAGAAATTGCTTAACCTGGGAAGCTTTAAAGAATAAGGAAAAGCGGTTCAAGCATGAATGGGCATCACACAGAGGGTGGGATAAAATGTTGTCAATCTGAAGAGTCTGCCAAATTTTATTTTATTTTGTTCCCAAGAGAACTGTGTTGTGTTTGAGTTTTGTTGTTGTTGTTTTTTAATAAAGGAAATGTGATAGGTATGATCTGTAGGGACTTAAGCACAAAATTTGATGCGTTACCTCATCAGAAACTGCTAGTACAGATGGAGACGGTGGGGATCAGTGCAAAACCATTAAGGTGGTAAAGAGCTGACTAAAGAAAACTATCATTTGTGTTGAAAAGCAGAAGTATGAACTAGCAGGGATATTACTACTATATTTTTTAGGATTGGCACTGTATGAATATTGTTATTCTTCAGCTTAATTTGTCCTTCCTGTGTAGTTTATAGCTAGGTATTACATTACACTACTACTAATTTTTGTTATTCCACCATGTTCCCCAAATGCCTCTTATATGTAGGTTCCTTTTGCTCCCAGTGCTCTAGGTCACTTCTGCACTGTTGTGCTTTGAGAGAATATATATATAAATATGTGATTTTACCTTTTCACAGATTTTTTTTCTTTTTTATTTGGTATCCTTTTACAGTGTGATATGTCCTCTATGAGATGAGTTGGGCATCCAAGAGGGACTCGGGTCAAACAAAATACCTCTCTTCTACTCTAGCTTCCTCTGACCTTATCCTTCCATTTACCATCAGCTAAAATCACAGAGTTGCAAATAGATCAGGATAGACTGGAAGAAGTAGGAAGTAGGGAATCTGGACTTGTCAGAGCTTAATAAATAATGATACGTTAATGATAGCCACTGCATGGCTAGCTCATGTTGACATGATTGGACTCACAGACAGCCACAACTGCTTCAACTGAAAAGGTGCTAGGATGTAAGAGTCGAACAGGTATTACCTCTCTCTGTCTTCAGCCTGGCAGAATAGTAATTAATTGCAGTCCTGATTTCAGATGGGGGAGACCACCCAATTCTGAGTTCTTAGTCTGTCAGGCTGCTATAACTCTTTTTCCGCTGTGTCACTCCGCAGAAAATAATTCATGATTGCTGTGTCAGAGAGAGGGAGCATGAGTTAGGATTTCTCTAGGGCAGAATTTGGGAGATGAAAGAGTAGTCGTCTTGGGTTTCCAATCTTTGTATGTTATCCAGTGATTACTTAATATATAATGGATAGTCCTGATGAGAACAGGGGAAAAAAAACCCAAACATGCCTCCCCCCCAAAAAAAACCTAAACAGGGAATTACTCAAATAAGTAAGCTCCAAAATTATACCCTTCTTTTTCTTCCTCTTTTGTTTTTCGATTTTCTATACAGAGAGAAAAAGCACACTCCATAATGATTTGGTTGCTCACCTTCAAGAGGAAAGCTGTATTTTGAGCTCAGGCTAAAATACAGGTTCACCATAGTTTGTGGGTGCTTTGCTTGTTGGTCAGCTGGGTTAGGTGGGGAGATAGGAGTATAAGGGGAGTATTAGTACTATAATTTGCTCCTCTCTAGGGAATATTTTAAATAAGTGATCTTCATTCTGCTCCTCAGAGGAATGATTTATGCCTCTAATTTGAGGAGAGCATCCTGGATTGTAAATCTCGCTCTGCTACATGTGCAAACACTTAAAGCTCCCAGTGAGGTTTGAGAGTTGTCTGGCTGTTACCTTTCTGAGGTGTTTCTCTCTACATTTTTGAAGAGGTCTTACAAATCTCCCTTGGACCTGTGAATTTTACAGACCAAGTACTGAAAGCCTGACACCAGCAGTAGCACAGAGGATCTTTATCTCAGGGGCATTTTGTTACTTGGAAGTTTTAATGTTGATAGGCATTTTTTCCATCTTATTTCTAATGCCTAGAAATAGCTGTGCCAAATCACTGGGTGGTCTTCACATTTACTATGAACTATTTAATTTTATTGAATTGGTTTCCTTTTCCTCTGCTGATGGTCATATCTAATTTCAAATAGGCCTTGTAGAGACCTTTCTTTCCTACAATCATCTCCTTACTGTTCTAGATCACATCCTGTAATTGTTGTGATGCAAGGTTCTAAGACCTGGGGATTTTGTCCTGGATACAAACGAACTTCTTTTTTCCAGACAAAATTAGACCTTCACTAGATACATTCAGGGTAAAACTAAGCTGACATACTGTTCAAAGATATGAATACATTGAAAATTAGACAGTGTAAGTAGAAAAACTAAAATACCTGTTTACAAGAAAAAAAGGAGGTCAGGTTTATCTCCATGCTTGTAAGATACTGTCACATCACAATGACTTCAAATTTAACTTTGCTGAAAAAGGTAGCTTTTGAAATAGCTCTTGAAAAAGGTAGGATCAATAGATTAGATTGTACATATAAAAGAACTGCTGTAAAAATAGTTTTGTTTTGTTTTCTTCATCAACACTTGTCAATGCAGGTTATTCATTGCATTTGAGAGTATGGATTTCCGTTACTGAGGAACCAGTTCATGCTCTTTGTTAAGATATAATTTTTACGTATCAAATGTAGGAAATGTATTCTGTCTTGCCTTATTTATACCTTCTTGAAGTGCTTGGTTCTATTCTGTTTGCTTGTGATACCTACTTCAGTGCTAATGACAAGGAGATTTTGACAAGGACTGTGTTTCCGTTTCCAGTATATTATTTGTTAAGATAATTCAGGAAAAAGCTATATTGTCATTCCTAATCTAAAGCCAAAATGTTGAATTTATTAGCACAGAAGTAGGTATCCATGAAATTTTCTTGCTTCAGTATGATCATTTTCGCTAGACTAAAGCCCTTGTATTGCTAGGGTAGGTTTCTTCTTACCACAAGGATGGGTTTAGGCCACTCATTGGAAAAAACACCTAAAATAAGGACATCTTTACAAGCTGCAGGCACAGAAAATGTGATAGTCACCACATTGAGATCTGGATGACTGCTTTGGGGCACAGTAGCCACCCTATGTTAAAAGCTGCCACATGCTGCCTCTAATCCACAGGCTTAGCAGAAGAGGTGCAAGTCATGTTTGAAAAACTTTCTCATGATAAAATTACTTTTATTTTATTTTGGTATAATAAAATTAACAATTTTTAGAGGTTTTTATTTGCCATTAAGTATCTAGGGGTTTCTCTTCTGTAGTGAAAAAGTAGCAGCCTCACAGCAACATATGTGAAAGATCCTACCTTGCACAATCTGTAGTTTATTTCTATTAGGAATAACTCATATAATTAAGACTAACAATAATAATTACAAGAATAATAACTTTTAATAATAACTTAGAACACTGGAATTGGAATACTGGCCAAATAATAAGCCAAGTAAGAAACAATTTCAAACAGGTTAATCATTTACCCTTTCAGAGAATCTATCTTCCTCTCCTAGGCTTTATTCACAGGCACTTCTCTTGTATCTCAAGGACATAGAGGATGTTTCTGTCTGGATTTATGCTGATCTTTTTTTCAGTCTTCCAAACTCAGTATCACTTAAATTTTTTCCACCTCCTTTTCAAACTGACTTCGCAGATATTCCACTTATTTCATCTTCTGCTTCCTCTTTTGGGAACTGCCATCCTTATGAGAACCTAGTTTGAAGTTCACCGGTTTTAGGAATGTGCAGTTGAACCAATAGCATCATTTTAATTTTTGCATTAAGACAGTTTTTCTCATGACACTTGCTTTAGCCCACAGAGCAAATGAATTACACTGTCATTATCATTTACCACTTTTAAATTGCATTCTGCATTTCTTCCAAAGCTTCATATTATCATTTCAATCAGCTCACCTGTCCCAGCATTATTCCTGAAGTCATGTTAATTTCAGATATGGAAGCCTTAAAAAGATAAAATTATTATTCTGTGTCTTTCTGCTTAGAAAGAATAAGCCCACACTTATTTTCCTCTAGATGTTTTATTTACATTGCAGGATGATAAGAGGCCTACTGCTGTTATCAACCATAAAATCTCATAATGGGTGTAATCTTAACACAATGCAGCTTAATTGGAGTTTCCTAAGAGCATCAGACCATGTTCAGAGGTCAGACTTAGCAACCTCTGTCAAAATTTTTCCCTTTGCGTAACATCTACAAAGCTGTCACATGCTCACACTTCTATCTGCCACGGCTGCCTAGCGAGGGCATCTTACTCAGTTGTCCATTTTGGTACATGTGTGTTGGACTAGCTTTTAGAAGACTCAAACTAGTTTCCTGTATTTTTGACACACAGTGACAGTAACAGGAGACTTTAAAATTCCAGTGAAAAAGGGGAGCAAGATACCCCTTCTAACTCAGTTTTATGGGACGTGTTCTGTGCTTACTTTGTAACCTGTTCTCCATTCCACACTGCTGTCAGTTTCTCATTAATGTAAACGGAAAGGCTCAAAGATGCTGTGGAATGGTTAATCTTCTGTACCTATACATGTTTTGGTGCCGGATAATGTCTGAAGTAAACAGTACCAGAAACAATCACCCCTGTGAATCAAAGGATTTTAATCTTGTAAGAGTGCACTGCAGAAGTGGAATACATGTGGAAGACATTCTATATCAAATATTTTCTGCTGTGAGGTCACTAATTGAATAATGGAAAGTAAAAAGACTAGGACCCAGCTAGAGGGTAACTGAATTCCTGCATGATGCAGCTGTGAAAAAGCTAAAACAATTCTAAGATCTCTTAGCAAGGTATTTTTCAAGAAAGATGGGTAACTATCCTTGCATGTCTCAAATTTCTGAAGTTGTGTACAGGTACAGAGACGCATGTAAACAGAAAGAGACCCAGAGGAAAGAATAATTTTCATTTCAGGTTTTAAAAGCTCAGTTTCTTTAACCTACATAAATGAAGATGTAAAGGGAATATAATATTTCTTCATTGGCATATGTTGGGGTTGACTTAGTACCAAGATAGGATAAAAATTATTTGGATTAAAGAATAGAACCGTCAAAAAATCAGGGGAAGTAAAATTTGCCATAAGTTTGTTTATATCAAAAATAAGAACACTTCCAAGCATCCAAAGAGTGAAGTTCTGAAGTTCCTGTAGTCTTCTAATAGGGCAATAGATGCAAGATACCAAAACTGTGTCAGATAGTGTCTTATAAACATGTAGAAGGGATTATGGAAGTAGGATAGTTCTCAAAGGTATAAAATTACACCTGTACTGATACATACCAAGGAGGGTGAAGAGAGATGACACTGTTGTTTGTTTCTGTGGTTTTCACATGGGCAGGGCAAGAGGATTTTTTTCCCCTCATGCATTTTTTTGATGTGCGAAAAGAACTGGGACCATGTTTTCTTGCCTTTGAAGCACAGAATTTTCTACATCCAAAAATCGTGTATCAGCTGTCCTGTGGCACCTGCTGAATCCTAAACTTACCTGAATGCTTGGCTTATATGGTCTGTGCAGATTTAAAGCACTTACTGGATTTGACTTTCAAGGATTTTTTTTTTTCCCCCAAGGACCTTTGTTTTAAAAACCTCATCTTTTCTGAAATGTACAATATGCAATATTGCCTAGAGTCATCCATGAGTTTTATTTTTAACTCTTCCCATAAGTTTATACATTGGCAATATCTTGAAGCCCTCCTGCTCTTTTACATATCATAGCATGTTTGTAGCTTTTGGTCGTTCCTGCAGGTCTTGCATTTAGTACAGGATGACGTGAAAAATCAATGAACTCTGAAAACATGTAGAAAAAGTGCATTTCCTCAATCATAAAAAAATCCTGGTTTGTTGCCTGTAACTTTGAAATCTAGACTCAGTTTCTTGAGTGACCCATATTGGCACTGTGTTTCTTACCACTCATTGCAAATGAACTGAGGTTCCTACACGCCAGGAGATTTAGTGACTATCATACATATTATTCACTCTTTCCAAATCTCCAGAATATGTGTTTCCAAGCTAAAAATTACCTTCTTAAGTAATCTAAAATTTTGACAGCCTCTTTGTGATTTACTTATGCCCTAGGTATCTGTATTCGGTTCAAAGCTTAGCAAACTAAGAACACTTAGCTGCATCTCTTAGTGAAAAAACAGCTTTGAATGTGGCCTCCAGAATCTCGTGGCCTTCAAGATCTGGTGATTCTTCTTGGAAGTAATTTAACAGGTCTTACTTTTTCTTATTTCTATATGACCATCATCATTTGGTTTTTCACAGAGGTTTTCTGTGTAAACTTTAAAATGCAGTGTATTATAGGAGTAAAAAATATAATTCATAGAAGGAAATTATATGTAATCAGTTTTCTATGATATATTAACCTTTTGATTGTTTTAAACGTGAAGAAATACAATTTTAATTTTTCAGAGGAAACCATGAAATGCTCCTCTTTGAATCTGAGGTTAATGTACAGAGAAGCTGTTCATTTGTCGTCAAAGACATATACCTTACATTAATATTACCTTCATGTTTTAAATTTTATTCTTACCTAATTAATCTTATTAATATAGTTTAATTTGATATTGTCATAGAACAATGGGGTTATGGTTGTTCTGTCTTTTGCTAAGTGTTACTATTTTGATCATTTTTGCTTACCTGATGAAGCCATTTCAAAGTAAGCATTTATTATAAAATACTCAACACATTTAGCCTTATCTCTGTGGGAGGAAAACCAGAACATTATAAGCAAATCAGTAGGTAAGAGGAAAGCAGGAAAATGTTCTTTTTCAAAGCATTACAGAAATACCTGCAATGGTATGGGTATACAAACTGCCCACTGTCTTGTATATCATCTTCTCCATTAGTGGTATCTCAAAACACTTTAAGGAGTTAAACACATTTGAGAGCAGAGGAAGAGACAGAGATCTGCGGATGCAGGAAGCTATTTTTTCCCCTTGCAGACTTGTACTGTTAAATTGAAGCTTCATAACTACATAAGAGTTATCTCTGTAATTTAGAGGGTTTATTTTCCGGTTGATACACATAGGGTTTTCCACAGGTAAGCCACAGTATCAGTGCTGGGTCACGAGGCATCTGCTTAAAGCTACCGACACATCAAGAGGAAGATACATGCCTCTTCTTGGAGGGAAACATGTTAGACAACTGCTCCCTAAGGCTCTAGTGTTCATAGTAATTGTTAAATCATTTACATCATACATTAGCAGGAGCAATATAGCTGCAGTAAATGACTAACACGTATCTGTTGCTTTGTATCTACAATGGAGAGATGGTAACTGGCAGATTTCATAGATACTGATAAAAGCAGTACACTATTTTAAGTTATCCTGTGCTACTTCGGTATTTCCAGATCCAGTAGAGATTCTCAGAACAATACGGCAAAATCTGCTTCAGAAATTAACTCCGCTTTAGTGTAATTGGCATAAAAATGCAACCTTTTAAGTAGATGCTGTAACATTTCTCTCCTTAAACCCTAATTTCAGAGGTTTAGATTTATTGTATAGGCTATTCATCCTTTAGAAACACAATAGGGGTATAGGTCATGTTTCATAAAATGTAGGTTATAATTTCTAATCAGTGTTTTAAGAGCTTTTTCTGGAGAAGAGGAAATAGATTTGTAATGAAACAGAGAAATTAAATACCATTATAATAGTGCCAGGTGTAAAATTATATATATCTTAGCAACTGGCTTTATTAATGTTACTCTCTTGTAAATATGGTACTTCAGTACAATTGTGAAATGCTGTTTTGTGGTGCTATTCTACCTCTCCAACATTTGTTTTAAATAATTCAGTTTTGCTTACCTACATTGAATAATATGACAGGTATGGAGAGAATCTCTGATTTTTGTCTTCATAGACTCATAGAATGGCATGGGTTGGAAGGGACCCCAAGGATCTTAGAGTTCCAACCCCGCCGCCACAGACAGGGCCAAGACAGACCCCTGGGGGACACCACTGGTCTCCGGCCTCCACCTGGACTTAGGTCTTCACAGCCTTACTGACAGTAGTCCTAAAGGAGGTGCAAAACCACAGTAGTCTGCTTCTCCTGGAAAGAGTCACATGTGATGTTAGGTAGTAACAAACATCTGAAGAAAGCTAGGCTGATGCTAACTGTCTGGAAAGAAGATAGCTGCAGTGCAAGGTTTAGGGTTAGAGATGACAAAAAATCTCTAATGTTTCCCCTTAGAAGCCCTCTATTTGGGGAAACAAATGGATACAGAAATCTTGCCATCCAATGCTGATGTAAATTGAATTTAATGGTCCTGAACAAGCTAAACTAAATGTAAAGTTGGGGGATTTTCATGCTGGAAAATCACAGGAACCAAAGGTTTTTATTGTGATCTTGAAACTATAGATCCAACTCCTTCCTAATCTGAGATGTGATGTAATGGAAGTAATGCAGTTTATCATGCACATATCTACCTCCTCCTTGATTCCTGCAATGGATCTTCCTGTTTGGTGGCAAAATGTACACTTTTCGCCTCATGGTTTCTACAAGTTCAGACCATCAAACTGCAGAGTTCCCTGTATTCCTCTTGTGTGTGTTTACGGGAGAGGACACTCAATAATTTGCAAGATAAATTCTTGCTGAGCTGTTATTTGTAAGTGATAATGTGCTAATGCCTTTGTTTAAACCTGTTGGGTTGTGATCATCTGTTTAGGTGCAGAGCCCCAGTACTGCAGGTAACTATGTATGAGTACAGTCATCTGTTTTCACAAAGTCATTTCCAAGATCATATCCGGGAACTGTTGAATCATGACTTAAGAAACATTAGCAGCTGCTGCATTTGTAATAAATGCTAAGTATGTTTTCAACACTTTGCAAAACACAGACAAAAGTCTGCTCCCAGTCCTGCAATTGCCCTTCAGTTAGAACTGTGTGTTTCTATTCACGAGGCTTCTCTCTTAGTAGCATCTAGATACTCTTCTTATCCTGACCTACCATCTCCCAGTATAGATGGCAGAATAATAAGTGGATAGAAAAGGTTTTACTTACGTGCAATTTCCAAACCACATTCTAGTGATTCTGAAAGGGCTTGTATAATAAATACATGAATCACCAAGCAGAGACAATACCATTTCCAGTCTACAAAGCTGAACAAATAGACAGTTCTCATTTTTCTGAAGAAACATTTTGAAGTCTGCCTACGATCATTTAAAATCATTATTGGGTATTGTAAGCCTAAATCAGAGGTACAGCCTTCCAGACTCCGAGAGCTGAAACAGCAGTATGACTAATGCCTGAATCTGAATTAAAAATACAAATTTAAGTAAGTTGCTAACAGTTATTTTTCATGTGAACAGAAATGATTTTGTTCTTCCTAGGAAAAAGCCATTCTTGGAAGTTTTCATTATAAAAAATAAGAATAAATCATTTTGTTGATGGCAGGTATGAAAGTATAATTTTCAAAGTAATCTGTTAGTAAGGTAAGGAAAGATAGCAGGTTTCTGTTGCATATGTTTCAGTATTTCTCTAATACTCTGAAGCTAATGCAGCATTTCAAAATCTCAGAAATTATCATTGGACTACAGAAAATGGGCTACATTTCAGGAAGGCTTAAGGAACAATTCCTGATCATCTTCTGCTGCTATCACTTAACAAGAACTAAAATGTTTAATTGCCGATTAGATTTAGCTTTTATCAGAAGAAATATCTTTTCCGATCAGAATATGCATGCCAGTTCATGCTACTGAATGGCATGCCTGACTGAAAAGGGTCAAACACTTCATAAATTGCTGTTTAAAACTGAAATGTGAAAAAAGCTGTCAAAAGCAGAAGGTGAAATGAGTTGATTCTTCACCTGCCAAGGTTGGATGCATTGAATTTTAAATAGAGTTTTAATATCATGTTAAGAGCTGTTTTCTGTTCTTGGTTTATTACAAGCTGCAATCTGTCATGCTTTTGTTCTTCTTTAAAATGTTAGTCATAAGGTAACATAGTTCGGACTCTCTAGCCTCATCATTTTATTGCCACCTTTATGGATTCATCCTGTGTAGCACAGCTATAAGAGCAGGTACATAAGCTGGAAAGTTTCCACGTTCTAGGTACTTAACACTGAACGTATGCGTTGTGGGATCTTGTTAAGACAGTCATAAAAATGTACCCAGGCTGAATGTGTATTCTGACTCCGTGCATGCTGGTATGCATCTTGGCCTGCTATTGAATTCATTTATTTGTTCCTGCTCTAATGGCAGGTTTTAATTTGTTTACAGAAATAACATATTTAGAGTTTGTGTTTTGTAGGAATAATGTAGGAATAGGTTCAAGCTTTATTGCCAAAATGATGCAAATGTTCTATTAATAATTCCTGTGGTTGAGGGGACTTCATGTGGGATTACTAGATCCTGTTGAATCCTGAAAATATTGCCAGGACTGGTGCACTCTGTGTCTTTCTACCTAATGATACAGCATCTTCATGGCAGTTGGAAAATAATTTGAGAAAATATTTCCAATTCCATGAACGGCCTGAAATTCTTCCACTAGTCTTCAAAAGGGAGAGTGATTCAAGACAAGATTTGTTTTTAAATGTGCTTGGAGGACAGGCTGATGAAACAGATTGTTGAACCTGGAAAAGAAATGGCTGTGGGGGGACCTAGTAGCCTTCTGTTCATAGCTACACAATGATAGAAGCTGAGTGATGCATGCTCTTCACAGGGATGCATGGCAGGACAATGAGACCACAGTCATAGACTGAGGCAGGAAAAAACTTCCCTTTACAAGAATAATTAGGTTTTGGACCCAGAAGGCATGTGGTATCTCTGACCCAACTAGACTAAACCCCAAGAAACCTGGCATACAATCAGTGTAGACCCTGCTTAAAGCCGGAGGCAGGACAAGGAACTTGCTGATGTCCTTTCCCACCTGAAGGAGTCTGTGATCCGATGATTCATAAAAATGTGGGGAGAGCCTAGAAGCAAGAAGAAGGGTAATAGTCCAGACACTTAGAAATGTCCTATGGGTAGACATTGCTGTTTGTAAACATAGGAAACTAAAAGTGGTGAGAAACTATTTATAATAAAAGAACAGCAAATCCAATTCTACTGCCTAATCCAGAAGAAATAGAAAAAATAAAGGATTTTCGTACTGAATACTTAGCTTTTGAGCATGAGACAAATATAACCCTATTCTGGGTAGTTTATTTGTGATTCATCTATGTCATTTCTTTCATTGTGATGATTGACCTGAGACATGATGAGTGACTTATATTTTGCCTAGTTAAACAATCAAAGTCAAATTTAAAAACTGAAGCTGACTTAAACTGAAGTGTAAAAAGCAAACTGATTAATGAAATAGCTTAATCCACTTTTTTTTTTTTTTTTTAAGGATTAGGGTTTTCTGGAAGAATGGCACCTGCAATTACATTAATAGGATAAAACGGGATAACTTTACAGAGCCTTTTAGTCCTTAGGTTTCAGGATAATGACTGAGAGTTTTCTGGTACAAGTTTTTATTAAACTTGTAGTTTTGATTTATAGCTGTTTAGGAATATTATTTATATTTGTAATAATTTAGGAATAGCTATATTTATATATAGAGAGCTGTTTAGGAATATTTGTAGCTATTTAGGAATATTATGTTTTTGTGGGGTTTTGATAAATTCTAGAGAAATCTGGAGTAGATGTTCCAGTATAAAATCTCTCAAAGTCAGCATTTCACACATTTCTTGGTCTCTAGTGTGCTACATGAACATCTGAAATGACCTCATTTTCCTAATCCCATAACTGGCTCTCCCCAATTGCAATGGAGTTAAAGATTCATAAAAGTTTACATTGTTATCACCATTGGAGTTTCTCATCTTTCATTCTCCTGGCATTTAAGCACTTTCAAGACCTTTTGCCATTGTATTATATTCTTCTGTTGTGTTTTGAGAGGGAAAGGAAAAGAGAAGGCTTTCTATAGCTTCCCTGGTAATCTCCATCACCTCCATGTCTATGTGAACATCCACCAAACACTTTTATATATCCTTTCTGCTTCATTCTGCTCTGTTGCACATGAATGAAACTATCCTGAGGTAAATGTATGGAATTTTAAGCATTTTAAGCATATCACATATATTTTGCATAGAAAACTGTTATAATTTTGACAGATTTTGTCTGTCTCTGCATAGAGAGAATGTGTTTGTTCCAAATCATGAAGTTGAAGTGGTGCAATCAACTACCTTGTATAGCATAATGTTTTACTTCTGTTTCTGTTTAACCATG
>VZTU01021164.1:1077-11353 GCA_013400835.1 Zapornia atra
CGCTCTTGTTTTGTTACGTAACAGTTGTGTGGTACTACCCTTAAATATTCTATGCATTTGTATCAATCTGCCTTAATAAGACTTAAGTTATTGATAAGGTTTTATGTTAAACTAGTAAAGCTGTGACAAGCTGTTGAAACACCGTAGTCTGGTTATTCCTGCTATAGCAGGAAGATTGTCATACTGATTAATTTAATGATACTATTGCTGCTCAAACTATGCAATGTCTATTACTTAATCCTATAAAATCTGGTTAATGCCACCTGATAGGAACAAGAATGATAGGATTGCTTATCATGGTCTTCCACAAATAAAATAGAACTATCTGTGCTCTGGTACAAAGGCCATGCAAAGGGATTCACAACTGATCAGAAAACCTGTGTTGCCTGAAGTTTTCAGCTAAAAGCATTGAGTTCTTTTAGTCCTTGATCAGCAAAATTTGCAAATGTTTATTTCTAATGCTTTATAGCTGCTGTAAGGGGGGACTTGTCTCAGTTGTCTAACTACCATGTTTTAATGTGGTGCACTATGTGAGAAGATCAGCAGGTTTTTGCAAGCTTCAAGGCAGCAAATTAATGCACTTCGGTAAAACCCAATATTTATATAGATTGCTGTTTGTCCCCTTGAAAAACTTGTTAGAATGCATTTAGCTGCTCACTCTAAAGCTCTTCTTTTGTTTTGATGTTGAATTTTAATTTGACCTTTTTCTTGTTCCAGGTTTCCTAGTCTTCATTAATTTGTACTGCATAAAATATGGGGCATTAGCTCTGCAGGAAATATTTGACAGCATACAGCCAAAGTTAGTATGACTTTTTTGTTTTTATTTAAGACTGCTTTATATTTTTTGTCTTGCAAAGTAGAAAATAGTTGACTCCTTTAGCTAAAATTGCAAACTGCTTTTATTGCTAATTTGACTAGCCAAATGTTCCTTCTGATGTGGTTTTATTTGTCTAGCAAATTTTCTTTTTCTGCTTTGCTGCCCACAGTTCCTTGTTGATAGTTCAACATATTAATCTCCTAAACAGGTTATAAAAAGGAAAGACTGATGTTTTATTCCTTTTCCTTTGTGAAAAGTTTGTATGCTCAAATTTCTACTAGGCATCCACTGCAACAGGGCAGCATCTTAAAAACAAAATCTGTATTTCTCTTTTTTCCTAGTGCTTCATATTGTTTCTGGTTTTCTCTAATACTTCTTCTTTTAATGTTATAATAGGATGTTTGGAATGGTTTTGGAGAAAATAATTATTCCAGAGATCCAGAAAGTGTCTGGACAAGTTGAAAAGAAAGTCTGTGCTGTTGGCATTACAAAAATATTAACGGAATGTCCTCCTATGATGGACACTGAGTACACCAAGCTGTGGTATGTAGAACGTTTAGGGCTCTGTTGGTGAGGCTGGTTGATTTCTTTGAAAATGGGAGCTACCATAAAAATATATTCTTCAAATAAAAGCTTTTCTTAGACCTTTGGGCCTGCTCTTGTTATGAGGCTTTTCATACCACTTCCTTAAGGGTTCAGACTTTTCATACCACTTCCTTTTCTCAACAAATAAAATTGCAGTTTCAGAGGAGATGCCAAACTGGGCTGAGGTTTTTGTGATGGAGATGGCACTGCTAGGACTGCATTTAAGAAAATACACTACTTTCTTCTAGGTTCTATTCCTTCTGAAAAGTTAGGCCCATTTTTGACTCATAAATGGTCTGCTAGTCAGGAGACCTGAACATACTTATAGCCTGACAGAGAGACTGTAAGATCTTAGATTGACAGTCAGATTTTGGGGAAAGCTATCTGGAAGATGGTAAGTAAGTCTGGACTGTCAGGTAGCCTCAATTTAATGGCAATAACTCGGTCACTGAACTAGTACTTTTTTCTTTTTTATTTAAATGTACTTAGAGAAAAGGTTTAATCTGGAAAATAATGAATTGTATTTCATAAGTAGGCTTCATTACAGTTTAACCTGATAAAAAATAAAATCACTGCTCACGTTTTTACTGTGAGCACCTAAATTATGCTTGTGAAACACACAGATCCACAATTCTTCCAGTCCAGCTTAGATTGGGCACTTAGAGTTTCTAGCTAAGAAAGTACCTGCAAAGGCTCCAGTCACAAAGGGCTGCCAGTAATTTGAACGATCTTGTGAAATACACCCTGTTGTCAAGTACTTTAAGCACTCCAATTTTATCCTCTCCTCTGTACATATAGGATTCCTTTGCTGCAGGCCCTCATTGGCCTCTTTGAACTGCCTGAGGATAATACTATCCCTGATGAAGAACACTTCATTGACATAGAAGATACTCCAGGATATCAGACTGCATTCTCTCAGCTAGCCTTTGCTGGGAAAAAAGAACACGATCCTGTAGGTCAAATGGTGAACAACCCTCGAATCCATCTGGCACAGTCTCTTCACAAACTGTCCACAGCGTGCCCAGGCAGGGTAGGTGACTTCTATACCTGGCATGCTAATGCTGAATTCTACAGAGAAGTAATGGGCTTTTTGATAGTGGGTCTCTCTTGCTAATGTTTGATAATCAGCAAAACTAATCATGTTACAACCGGAACATGAGGTGTTGCTCTTCTCTATTCTTGAGTGGAATAGAGCTTTTGTAAAGTTGTTTCCCCTTAGAAAGGCTGTATATTCACATTACCTGATTCAGCAGTAATCTTCAATATGCCATTTCTTAAATGAAAATTTGTCATCCACTTAGTGGTATATAACAAGTACCCATCTCCAGTTCAGCTGTATGTACTAGGAACTATTTCAGGCAACTCAGGTTAAATTAAACAAGTTCAGTTTACAGTTAACTATTTTAAGCTGCAGTGTCTTTGTTTTGTTCAAGATTTCTGTAAGTAAAGATTGACTGAGAGGTCTGATGTTTGCTGCATCCAAATAGCTGCTTAAATAGCAGAAGGTTTCCTCTTCTATTCTTTCATATTTGATTCAAATTAGTAGTACATAAAAGTGTCAACATCAGGAATTGTAATTCCAGCAACTGCTTTCACCATGAAAAACTGCTGCTTTCGGGATGCTGTTTGACTTTGTACCATATGTTAACACAGTGATTAACAGGATATAGCAGTAGTTTAATGTATACACACATTGACACTTCTGCTCTATCATATGTTTTAAGGTTCCATCAATGCTGAGTACTAGTCTGAATGCAGAAGCGTTGCAGTATCTCCAAGGATACCTCCAAGCTGCAAGTGTGACACTGCTCTGAATTGCATATATTCCACAAGCAAGATCAAAAGCTGGTTTGTTACACAGAAGGTTGACACTGACTTTTTTTTTATAGCAGAGCTCTGACAAAGTGAAAAATGCTACTTGAAAATATATTGCAGAACCCATCCTGTAAACGATAAATGTGGCTTTATGCAGAAACTGAAAGAATTTGGTCATTTGTGTGCTCATAGACAAAAGGTGGCTAACATCCATCCCAGTTTAATTTTGAAGGGAATAGCGATAGCAGTTTGTTAGGGGATTTATTTGAAATCTGCACCTGCAGTGTTTGGATAACACTTGGAAATGTATGGAGAGCACTGGCTGTAGAAACTCACTTTGGTCACTAAAATTCCTTTTCATTTTGATGTTGTCCTTTGTATTTCTTTTGTCTTTCCTTAAACTTTATCTAAATTGTGAATAAATAAGAAGTTCTTGTTTAAAATGCCTGTCACTGTGCACTTACTGTTTTAGAAGAATGTAATTGGTTTTAAAAAAGATAATGTTTAAAACTTAGGATAGAGTATCAAATAGGGGGACTGTGAGGATTTTTTTAATCTTAATAGTATGTTGCAGGATCATACAGAGTAAATCTAAAGCTTTGGGCAGAAGAGCCAAAGCTATTCTCACTCTTGGTATTCATCAACAGGTGCACCCCTTCTCTTTGCCCAAGACATGTCAGTATAGGGCAGCAAAAGCAGCTGGTGCACCCTCTTGGAGCAGGTGTCAGTCTCCAAGTGGATTTTTAGTGATGAATACGACTGAAGCAGTGATCTTAGAGTTAAGTTTAACTCAGATGTTCTCCCTGTTTCCTCATAAATACATTGATGAGGTTTGGTGGCTTTGAGTTCTGAGTGTATCGGTTTACCTTAGTTATGGCTCTTTAAGTGACTAGTTAAATGCTGGAGCCTTACTGCATTCTCAGGTGGGACAGGCACCAAACTACCAGGCCACAGGCTTTTGGAGTGCTCCTACTACAGGGATATAAATAAATCTAATTATAGAGGCTGAAAAACTGAATAAGAGTGAAGTCTCAGATTTGTATGATATTAAGCAATGTCATACATGACAGATAGTTTTCTTTAGTTACTTATCCACAGAAGTTCTGCAGATGACTGGAATCAGGACTGGTTTTTTGGAGTTAGAATGCCTGTTGAAGCTGGGCTTTGTATCAAGAAAGTTACTGAATTTACTGAAGGTGAAACATAGAGCAGAATCAGCTGTCAGTTCTTCCTTAGTGCCTGTGGCTGCCATGTGGGAGTGCATGCTGGCCACAGGTCTTCATATACAAAGGAATTGCTTGTCAGACAATGGATTTAAACTACTAAGTGCCTAAAAATGTATTAAATGAGTCAGCATCAACAGGTTTTCTTGAATCTGGTCTGTCATGCAGGTATGAAGGGAAAGTGGTTCTCAGGTGTGAAATAATAGTGGTGATCGTGAAAAGCATCTGCCTTAATGCTGATGAGAGACTGATGAGTGTTACGAGTTTGCCAAAGCGCCTTGCAGAACGAACTTCAATAGACAGGCTGAAGCCTCACAGGACATGGGTGACATTTGCTAGGAACTGACTGCCTACCTCGAATGGCAACGTTAATTGAGCTGTGGTCATTCAAAACCTGCAAGCCAAAAGGGTACTCAAAACAGTGTCTGCTCTGCAGCTTTGTCTTTTTTCTTAGGTAACAGGGGGAGAAGAGTTCTAGAGAGAACTCGCAGACCTTTTTTTCCTTCAGCCTCAACCAGAATTAAATTGGTGCTGGTGGTTGTGTAACAGTAGTTCATTCAAGCAGACAGCCTATTATGCATGTAGCTAGAAAACCTTGTGCTGAAATGGGGTTCTTCAGCACTTTGCACTACTAAGGGGCTCTGTTAGACTGTCTTAGTTATGCAGTTCTAAGGAAGATTTCTTTTGGGAGCAGGTTGCTGAGATATGTGAGTGAACAGATGTTTCTTACCAGTACCAACGTAGATGAAATAACAGGATTTACAGCAACAACTCAGAACCCTTCTTTTTTCCAAGGAAGCCAAAGAAAAATTGGCTCTTCTGAATGGAAAACTATCAGTGAATCTTGGTGTTCACTCTCTTGCACTTCCTGCAACGTGTGACTTCTTGTTGTTAGACAGACATTCCGTGTGAATAAGTGCCTAAGTGACTTCAGATCAGCAAATCCTAGTGGCATACTTGTCCTTTAGTTCCCTCAGAGTTGAGTAACTTAGACTTTGTAGACATGGCTGTGGCACTGTTAGTGACGTGTTCCTTAGTCCTGACATATTCTGCAGCTTTCATAAGGCATGCGGGTGTTTGTGTAGAGCACTTAACCCTGTCAGGGAAATGACCTTTTCAAGTGTAGTGCAGGCAAAAGCAGATGTATCTCTGCTTCAGAGTACAGGCAAACAGTTTATTGGCATCGTCCTCACCTTCGCTTAGGTGGAGACTGAATTGCTACTTCTGACACCTCCCGTTCTCGAGATTCAGTGGGCAACGCAATGTTCCAACTCTATCTGTTAATTTTAGTGGAAATGATGCAAGCAATGTTGTAAGAGTTTTTCGCAAGATTGTTGAACTTTTCTAGGCCAGCCTTTGGCAAATTCCTTGTTAAACAGTTGGCAAATACCAGTTTCTTTAGAAAGATCAGGCTGGAAACACCCGGTGTCAACTGGCTCTTCTGTGGACTTGGGTGCATCTAATTCAGTGTTAGACAATTAACCCCAGCCCATCACCTGAGATCTTTTTCTGAATCATTTCTGAAAACAGGCAGCCAATTCTCCTGTGCAGCTACTAATTATTCAAATTCAAGGTCAAGGATTGGGGATAACTTGCTCCTTCTTGAGTATGAAATGGGTGAAGAATCTTTTGGCACCAGAGATCCACTGTCCCTTCTGGAGCCTGCTGCCTGACTTGTGGTAACCAGCTTCTAATTAACTTGCTGAGACTTTGTAGCAGAAGAAATACCAGATAGTTTGTTTCAGCAAAAAGTAAACCACCACTACCCTCAAGACTACTAGGTGTTCCTGTTTTCTTGGGCCACCGTAGTAGGAGCATCCCTGCAGTGGTGGCAGCACATACTAAAGCAAAGTTCTATTTCTCTCTTCCTTCCCATAAATACCTGCCAAGATAACAGTTGTCCTCTCAGTGAGCTAGATGTTTCATTCTAAAAATTCTCTGATGAGGCCAGCACACCTTCTTTCTCTCCACTGATTTCTGCTTTCGGGAAACTGGGTTTTCTTTAGTGTCTCAGCTGTTTGCCTGAGTGTGCCTTCCATCAGGCTGCACTCCTTTGGTGCACGTACATCAGTACTTGTTCCGTGACCCCTCCTGAGAGCTGTGACAGTGTCAAGAAGGGGCAGGCCAGATCAAAGCTGTCGGAGCACGTCTTTGTACTGTCCCCAGCACAAACTGACCTTAAGGCATCGTGTGAGATTCCAGCTCAAAGCTGGTCACAGCAATCTCTTGGTTCTTCACCCTTCCCTGAAGTTCACTCATTCTTGTGCATTTTCTGTCAAAAATGCTGGTGAAAATACTTGCTGCAACTTCAGAGAAGTTTGTAACACAGCATCTGTAGTACCCCTGCGCTCACAGGGGTAATAAAGCCAGCTCTGCTGTGGCAGTGCAGAGACCCAGGCATGCAGCTGGATTTGCTGGAACACAAAGCAAGCTCTCAGGAGATCATGGAAAGCTGATCTAGATACAGCTATACCTGTGCTCCAGAATGGCTTGGGCTTTCCTGCTCCCGAAGGTCCTGTCACACCTTGATATTAATCTTAAAACAGTTTAATCGTTTCTTCACAGAAACAATAGTCTTTCTCAATACCTGTTACCTGTTCTGCAGTTTCAACAACAACAAAAAAAAAAAGCTGAAAGAATTATTGTGTATTCTTTCAGTCTTCAGCAGCAGTATGAGACCTTTTCTCCTCTTTCAAGCACTTGCTCTCAAAGTTGTGCAGCTCTTAACTGACAGAGATATGCTCCAGGCAGGACTTCTCTCTGAAAATTTAAATCTGTCAGTAAATCTACCTAGCAGGATAAAAGCTTTCATTTCCCTTACCCCTTAGTTATTTAAATCAAGTCATTACTGCCTTTAATACAGTTTAGAGGAAATCTGAGGTGTTCTTGGGTAATATGGGCTATAACAGGAGACAGCAGGTAGCACACAAAAAGCTCAGTGGCCTCTCTTGACACTACTTGCAAAGTGACTACAGGCTTTAAAATTTTCTTTCAAAATAACAGTTTTCTAATTCACATGAGGGCAAAGCCTATGCTGGGCTTCCTGTATTGTATTTAAGATGAGAATAGAAGAAAATAGCTTAATATTAAAGTAATAAATCTTAATGGTATTAAAAGGTATTTTGTTACCAGTGAGTAACGTGTCAGAAAAGCAGAGTACTGGGGTGTAGCACAGCCAGTTCACATCCTCAGCTTCCTAGAAAAATGTTTTCATTTTCAAAAGCTGTGAAGAGAAAGTCACACTCTGCTTTTGTGGCTGATATAAGGAGTTCTTTGAAGTAAGTATTTAACAAAGAAAATATATTAATAGCAAATATCAGATTTCTACATGAACATCTGAAAGTACTGTAATGACAGTACTGCTTCTTGCATAAACACAGTGAAAGTTTTGAAGACTTTACAAACTCTTATTAGCTAGAAATAGCCCCTTGTTTAAGCTGCTGCATAAAGAAGAGTAGAAAAATTTCATTTTCAAATGAATAATTGCATATGTACTAGAGGAGTAAATACCCAACATGTTTGTCCTTCCATTTCAAGGGTATTTGAGGTGGTTTGCTGAGTGCTCCTCAAGACTTTTGAATTACACATGTATTTCTTTAAATTATGGTCAACTTTGTAATCTGGCTGTGGATACTTCTTGTCCTAATTGTCCAGGGTTTGCACATACCCAGATGTTCACAAGCTTCTGGAAAAAAAGAACATAAAACTGAATTTGGATGTAACTCAATCTGGGGAAAACAAACAAAAAATGACCAACAAGCTGTGCAATTCCCCATCTCCACCTAACTTTCTACAAAAAACCTGCACAAATGTTGTTTCTGTTAGAGACAACATGAAGCCTTGCAGCAATGATTACACAACAGTTGAAATGTCATTTCCTTCTGAAATATAACTGTTGCTGGCTTGGAATAATTAAAGCATTTAACAGCACATGTTATTATGCAACAGACCACAAGAACATATGAATAGATGTTTAAATGTGATATGGGATATATATCTATATACTTATATTTGGAGAATGTCTTTTAAATGCTATATTGTCCCTTGGTCTTAAGTGTACGATGTATTTTCCTTCTGGTGTCTTTGGATCCATATCAGCATTAATACAGACATGGATATGGAGCTTTAGGTATGTTGGGTTTTATTTCTGATTTGGTTTTGCTGAAATGTTGTAGTTGTGATTCTCCCCACTAACTATGAAGGCTTCTGCCTTTACACGTGTTCAGTTTGTAAACGTTGTGGGCTGGATGCCAAATTATTTTGCCAGACAATGGGAGGAATTACTGACTCGCAGTTTGATGATGCCATAGGGTTTGAATGCAACCTGTAATTTAAAATGTATTTTTACCTATTAAGAAAGATAAAATATTTCTAAACCAAAAGGTTCTCACGGTATCTTTTTCTGACTGTGAATGGATTCACCTGTTCAGGCACAACTGGGGACTGTTCAGTGTGAGGCTGCAGTTTTTGCTAGCTGCTCTGCTAGTGCGGGTTTGTTAGGAGATGCAGCTGAAAGAAACCACACAGGTCAGGAAAAGGGGTGTCTTTAAATAACATTAACTTTAGAAAAATGAAGGGTGGCATTTATTTAAACCTTGTAGAGCTGACCTAATTAGTGTTTATAAATATCTTAGGCATGGGATGCAGGGGGAAATGCCCAGCCCCCTTTCAGTGGCTGCAAGCTGGAGCACAGGAAGTTCCGCACCAACATGGGGAAGAACTTTTTCACAGTGAGGGTGAGGGAGCCCTGGGACAGGCTGCCCAGGGAGGTGGTGGAGTCTCCTTCTCTGGGGATATTCAAGACCTGTCTGGACGCCAACAATGTGCAATATGAGCGGGGGAGCTGCTTTGGCAGGGGGGTTGGACCCCATGAGCTCTCGAGGTCCCTTCCAACCGCTGTGATTCTGTGATGTTGATTGCTACAGGGATACAGGAAGGGAAACTCGTGCTATGTCAGAAGCTCACTGGACAGCTGCATGCTACTGTGAACAGTTTTCTCTCTTTCAAGAACTATGGCATCTGAAGCAACACAACATTATCTGAAGTCTCCGTTTGTATGGCAATTCTAAAATTACTGGAAATTACAGACTTCAGAGGTGGCATGCTGGAATTTTTGCTTTCTTAATGCAAAATAAATACACTCCTATCTCTATTTTGACTTAGCTAATGTGTATGGATTGGCTCCAGGTTGTAATTTCCAGAGTCCAGCAAAGCCAATCACAAAGTCACCAAGAGCCGTGGTGCAAAGTAGAGGCAGGTGATTATTGGCAGTTGGGGGAGTTTTGGGAAGCAGTGTGACAGACACATAGGAAGCAAATTAAAGCTGCACATGGGAACTGAACGGATTTAGTTCATGTGCCTTTCACATTCAAACGCAGATCTGGCATTTAAATGCAGTCAGCCGCAGTTCAGTGATGTCGGTCGTGTGCAGGTCTACACACAGGGGCAGGATCTCTTCAAAGGTTTGGCACATACGTAGTTAATAGTTCTACTTGTGTGAGGTTCAGCGCGATTGTTTCGCCCCACCCACGTGTTTTGAAATTTGAGATTATTTTAAATCCCCTTTCTTAGCTGTGTCGGTGACATTCGCTATTAACTCCTTATCTGAAAACTTTACCCTGATGCTTAACCCGTGTGGGACGCAGCCAGTCCTGGGCCTCCTTCCCTCCCCTCGCCTTGCTTCTCCCTGCGAGGGCAGAGCAGCTTCCCGGGGCCCGGCAACTTCTGCCTCTCTTCCGCTTCAGGCTCTTGCCAGAAACGCAGGGACGGGAGCAGGCAGTGGGGATGCCACATACGTGTCGCTGCGTTACCCATAGAGAAGCGAAGCACCCGGCAC
>VZTU01021178.1:0-21194 GCA_013400835.1 Zapornia atra
TTTTAATTTCAAAAAAAAAAAAAGTTTACTTATGTATACTTTTCAGTGTTTTTATTTCCTTTTTGTCTCAGTTTACTTTAGAAATATGTAAAGTGGAAAGCATATATGACTGTGATATACATATTAAATCTTGCTTCAAACTAAGAAAATTTGCCTTTCTACAGGTGATCTGAAAAGGGTAAAATTAACTATTGCCATCCCAATCTGGAGTTTCAGGTCGTTGATCTTATGCTAACAGTAGCTACTGTGTGTGACTCCAGGTTTACATTTCTAATGATGAAATACATATCCAGTGATATGCATTTCTGGGGCCCTGAGTGACCTTTCCAACCTAACACATTCTATAATTATATTATATGTTTCTGCCACAGCTTTTTATCCTTTCAGTTGCCTGGGAATTTCATATCCATAGTGCACGACACCATCACGTACTTCTGCCAGCGACCTGCACATTACTGTGCATTAATTCCAATGTTTTTCTGGCCACCTTTGGGCAAAAAGGGCTCCAGATTTCTTCTGTAATTAATATCCATAAAAATGTTTCTAAGAAAGTAGTCTTGCTAGAGATAACAAGACAGAACAAGCCTTGATTGTCAGAAATACTTTCAAGAAGCAGTCATAGTCAGATTTTTATGTTTTCATGATTATTTAAATTGTTATGCTGTATCCATTCCTGTTCCGAGGAAATTGTAAAATTCATGACAGAAACATGGTTTGCACTGTAACTGCTCCTTTTCTACTAGCTTGTGAATCGTCTACTGTTTTTAGAGATGCTCCGTTTCCTAGAAAGGGAGCAACCATCAAACTTTTAGAGGATGATGATTTAGGATTGCATTCTGCATACCTGCAGGGACTTGTATACCGAAAATTAATCTGTTAAAATCATCGTTAAACGTTAAAAGCATTATCTGCTCTTCAGAGTATAATAAGATATAGCCCTTGCAGGAGGCAACTTGCATATTATAGTATGAGGATATATATTCTTTATATAATCCTAACAGTCTGGCTTTAGTTTTGAGCAAATGGCTTATATAATTTCATACAAAAACTCTTCCAGAAATACAGAATCATAAGATTATGCTCTCTTTTTATTATACTTTATTTATATTTTAATAAAGAATACTTGGAGGTCTTTGTTGCTCTTATCCTTTTCAAACTTTGAACATTCTGTACTCTAATCTTGTTTTCTTTCCACAGTTTAGACTCTGTATTACCATAATCTCAGAAATATCCCTCATGGATCTATGCTGACATTTTCTTACTAGCTTCATTCTTCTCTTCTCCACAGGGAGGATATTTCAGTTTCTTTGACCTCATTTATGTTGTTACCTGGAATTTTTTGGTCTTACTTTGCAGGTAGTACGTGATTATTAATAAATCCTCCTTTCTCCCTGCTAGATGTATGTTTTCTTTCTGAAATTTAGCTTTGCTTGACTCTTCCCTTTGCTAACAATTCCCCTATGTTTCATGGTATCAACATAATTGCTCAAATTACTTATATAAATAATAAGAACTTACATAAAGAAATTTTTCCCAGATGTTTTGAGGGAGATCCAGGGCACCCCTTTTAAAAATTCCCATGGGGTATGGCTTTTGCATAGCCTAAAAAAACCATTTTCCTTGCAAACATTCCCTTATATCTTGTCTCTTCAAACATATTCAAAATTGTTTCTGCAAGCTTATGGTAGCTTGAGAAGGCAGCCTCTTCGGATTGGTCCCTTGGAGGTCAAGAGACTCAACATGAAAGCCAGCATTACTGTTTGATAGACTAACAGGGATTGTTGTGCATTCTATATGTGAACTTCACCTATTCAAAGTTTCTTGTGATTGAAAAGAATACCAACAAGAAAAAAAGCAACCAAACCCAAAGCTCACCAAAATCTGTCCCAATGGTGGTGATTACATGCATATCTCATCTTTCTAAATTATCTGTGCCAGCAATTTAAAAAAGGCATTTTTTATTAGGGGCTGTAGTATGATAATCTAACTAACTTTTTAGTGCTTTGAAGGCTTTGGTATTTTATTTTCTTCATTGTGGTTTGGGTTGGGTTTTTTTGCTTGGAAATGGGTATAATTGCCTAAATCTATTTGCATTCAGAGAGTATAGGTACAGTTTGCTAGCAATTACGTGCTATTCAGCACCTGTAGTATCCAAACGTCATGACCTGTGTTTGTAAAAGATATGTTATAAATTCAGGAAGAGAAATGTGAGGCCGAATTATATATGCTGGAAGACTAGTTCCGTGGTCATAGTAGCTAGGGGTATTTTTCTTTAATTTGGTTAATGAAGGAACACATTGATGACATTTATTTGCAATTATTAGCAACAAAAAATCCCCAACATATTAGCTTAATATTACAGAGGTTTTTATTGCCCAGGCCCACAGAGAACTAGGTATTGTAGATTATTCGAAATCAATGCTAAGTAATTTAAATAGAAAAATATGTTTTGATGTGCATTAGCTGAGTATCAACCTTTGACATTGAGTAGTGTACTGTGATTAGACTGAATAGTGTAAATGATTCAGGGTTCTTAGAATTTGCAACTCTCTTGGGACACAGTAAAATATAAAAGTCAATGTTAACAATTCTTGGCTTATCTGTTGGGGTAGTAAATCCATTTATTATGGTGGAGCAGTACTGTTCTACTCCAGTGAAGCAACTAGTTTCTCAAGGCCAAAACATTACTTCTAGAGACAGTTAACAACAGCTATATACGAATATTGAAATACTTTTGAAACAGGATATAATGATTATAAGCTCAGTTGATTGATGGAGTCTCCGCAAGAAAATAATAACTGATTTGTTATAACACACTTTTTGCAAAAGCTTACTATGCATAGACACGATCATTCAACAATTAATCTTGCTTGCTGATTTCATGCCAAAGCACCATGAAAATACACAGTAGGAGATTTGCAACTCACTGAGAATGTTTTTACTCAACTCTGTCTTGTCTCTGCTGGGATAGTCTACTCTGTACTCAGCTACAACCTGTTTGTTCAGATGTTAGCATTGATGGCTTCTATCAATAGCTTCTGCCAGAGAAGAAAATCTTTTCTCTAGAGCTATTTTGATATTAATCTTTTGGGGAATTAGGAAGTCTGCTTAGTATGGAATAATTAATGACCTAGTAGCAGCAAAAGAACTTCGAATTGAAAGATTGGCTTGTTTGTAAATCACAAATTGAAAAGTGATGTTTGTTTTTTTAGCTTATCCGAACATATTGTGGGGAAAATCAGACCTGGAACCCATAAAGCCTCTACAAGATTAAGACAATAAGCAAAATATTATTTAGATTATTCTATTAAGGAAAGGGTTTACTAATCATGATGTTTTCATAGTTAATATTATTTAGATGACCAGCAATTTTGCCCAGTAAACTAAGTTAATATGTGTAGATTGCATGATCAATGTAAGTTTTTTAAAATCAAGTTTATCTCTGTAATCTTTATTGTCTGCCTTTTAATAGAAATGTTTCATGATTTTAATTATACTATTATATAATATTCATAGGACTCCTGCATTTAGTGTAAGATTTCTTTTTGTTCTTCTCATTTAGTGGAGCTTTAATTTTCACCTAATATATATTTTTGCAATCCTGCCAGGAGTACAAAATTTATGATTCTAATTTTGTCTCATCTCAAGTGTAAGCCCTGTTTGTCCCTTTTCTTTGTCCTTACCCACCTTGCACTTTGGCTCAGGTTCATCAGTCCTTCTGCCATTCCCTTCCACCTCCCTGGTTGCTCTCGTGCACTGTCTGGAGCATTTTAGACACTGCTGAAACACAGATGGTTATTAATCTCACTGAGTTCATCCACAAAGAATCAAATTTTATTTTAAAGAAAGGCAATCTTTATTTTACAAGGCCTATATTCTAGTATTTATTAAAATTCCAATGGAAAAATCAGAGTTTATTTGGAATTTATTAGATGCTGCAGAATAATATGAACACTATCTTCAAAACTGTATATATATAAATTGTTACTGTTGAAACATTTTCAATATAGCATATATTTATAAATATAGAAATATATTTAAATATAGTTGTCATTGAATTGCAATGCAACTGTAACTTTTAAAGAAGCAGTTCAAGGATTGTTTCACAATCTTTTGCTTTACTATTTGCATTATGTAAGATCCTTTCTCTTTGGAGTAAGTCTGACTATTTAGTCTCATCCAGTCTGATTGCAGGAGAATTTACTATTTCTCTTTGTAGAGACTGTATGAGGAAGAAATTGATTTCTATATTTGGCTAGTGTATAGCTGTATGTGTAGATTTTCCTTACAGAAGGCTTAAGGGAAAGTTATTCCTTTAGTTACACATAAGGCTGAGGAAAAAGCAGACATCTTTTAGTCTGTTTTTTGATACAAGCAGCTCAGTGGGAGGCTCAGCACAGATGGTTTAGAGGGCTGTTGCAAGGGCTGAAATAGTCTCTTGACTTCCCCAAAGCCTTAATCTCTTTAGGGCCAGTGATAGCTTATAATTTCTAAAGCACCGAGCACACTGAGGTCTGTGAGGAGCTGCTGCTGACAGAACTCCCCCACTTCAGCCACAGGTGGAAGGTACAGTTTTATAAACTGTATAATAAAGAATTCGAAGAGATCTTATGGAATAATCACAAACTTACTGGTTTTTTTCATGCAAACTTGTTTTCATAAATAATGACAAGCTACCCTCAAAACATCATTTGCCTGTTAAAACAGCGTTATGCTGTCTAAATTACTAGAAAATTGGGGAAATAGAATTTTTATAGTGTGATCACTTTCATCTTTGCATCATCTGTCTATAGTATTAAATTGAATTCACAATTTTGAATAGTTCATGTATCTATTCCATACAGACATCAACTTATTCTAATTTTCATGTGACTGTGAAAGTGACGTAGAAAAGAACCAAGAGAGTTTTGTTATTGGAATGCTAAGGAAAATATACCCTGCATCATTCCTAGAACACTTCCTTCTTAAAAATGCTACAATAGGTGCCAAAAGCATTCATCTATAATACTTCTCCCATCCCCAATGAAGTAATTTTGATTGCGCTAATGAAAGCTCAAGATGTGTTCAGTGAAGTTGTAAACAGTCATAAGTCTGAAATATGAACTGTAAACTTCAACTTGACTTTGAATCTCTTGAAAATCATCCAAACTCAAAAGAGATTTTAGTGGGGTTTTGAGCTTTGTACATGTAAACCATGTATTGAAAGTTGTCTTTTTGGAGATGAAAGGTGTGTTCCTAAATAAATGTTATAATTTTTTTTTTCATAATAAAAGTATTAATCTTTATGTCTTGAGAAATATCCAGTTTGGATAGTTGCTTGGTGCATGTCAAAATTCCTCTTGCAGGTCCTAATGGGTCTGTGACTTATTTTTGTCCTACTTTGTTGTAAGTTCTTGGTATCTTGATCTGGACAATATGACTGGGATTTACTAACATCTCAAACTTGCATATTACCATTTTCTAAAGAGTTGTACAACTTCTGCCAAGTCACATTGATAAACTAGAAGCTTACTGTGCCTAGTTCTTCAGAGAAGTCACGAGTAGCAAACTGAAACCTCCTGATCCAAAGCAATGATCACTAGGAATGTTTCCAAATTTAGACAAAACACAGAGCATAGAGGTGCTTTTAACCATCTTTTCACAAACTCTGGCTGTGAGAGAACATTTAGGAGGCAGAGTCTCCTTGAGCCACAATTGAACTACTACACAGTGCTGGACAGGATATGACAACCCAGGTAATTGTCTTCATAATAAACTGAGACTTCTAGGGCTCTGCATGTTACACTGGAAAACCATCCTTCCAAATCTTGAGCTTTGGGCCCACAAAATGATTTTGTTAAAGCAACATCATAGAAGAATGCCAGATGATCTGACCTTACTAGTTTTGTGGTAACATGCTTTTGGTTTGAATTTAAGGATCTCTTGATGACTTCATTATTTTGTGTCAGACACTTTGTCCATTGAAGAACAGGTGGGAAAAATAATGAGAAGATGACATCACAGAGTGGCATTGCAGTTTGAGAACTGCTTGTACATATAGAAAGGTTTATTGAAGATGGTGACAAAATCTCTTTTCTATAACCTAAGTGCTGGACACGTATTACTGTCAGATTCTTGTTTCACTTTATTTTTCCTTTGCCATTATATGTAGAGGGAAAAAAAACCCAAACTGACAAATTGTGCTGTTTTACCTACATGAATACATTTTTACATGTTATTAAATTAAATGACCCAGTGTTACTTATATCACTGCTACGTTATTCCAAAGTTCGCTCCTGTCCTTAGCCTCAGCTGTCATTATGGCACATCAGCGCTGAAGTTGACTCCAGTGTAGAAATTCTGAGGTTTAGTGGTTCTGATTATCTCATCCTGAAATTTTGGAGTCAGCTTTAAGTATTTATGCAGATAAATAATTTTTGTTGTTCCTATACAGGATTGACATCTTCAAGTATGTGATATATGGTGTAGCAGCTGCATTCTTTGTGTATGGCATTTTGCTGATGGTGGAGGGATTCTTTACAACTGGTGCCATCAAGGATCTTTATGGGGATTTCAAAATCACCACTTGCGGCAGATGTGTCAGTGCCTGGGTAAGTGATTAAGAAAGCTTTTTTACCTATGACAATTTCAATGTGTTTTGTATAATTATAATGTGTTGCAATGTTTGGTTTTTGATGTGTTTCTTTAATATTTTCTGATACTTAGTTTAGAGGTGAAAAAATCTTAACAAAGGAGAATACAGTATTAGAGATGTTCTCTATATGGGTTAGTCACTAAGTTACTGTTGCCCATTCCACCAGTTGAATGGGAAATCTCTCAGCAATATAAGCTGTTTGAGAAAGCACTGAAAGTGTGCCTTCAGTTGTACTGGGCAAGAAAGTTTTTTCTTACTAATATTTTCACTGTTATTTTAGGAATCCTAAAATGACAGCTGAAAGCTGTCATTAGGTTTTGTTTATAAATGGCAAATAGCCCATTGTTTAGTCCATGTTGTCTCTGGTTTAGAGAGACCATTCCCTCACAACTCTAGAAAACCTAGTTATATTTGTTCTAGTTGTACTGGGACTTAAATGGAGGGGTTTTATGCTAAAATTTCCAAGTATTTGAACCAGGATTATTTTAAGATCTCTGTTCGATATCAGATAACTTTTATTGGTATTTGACTCTTCTGCATCTAAAGTAAGAGACCTGGACACTTGGTAATAAATACAGCCAGGTACATCTGAGTGTTAAGGTACACTAATACTATATGTACTGTAACATACATAAAATAAGAGCCAGAGTAGTGTTTCCCATTCTATATGCCTACAAATGTCAGCATTTATTAGACTGAAATACAGACTAGGAACAAATATTGGCAAGAGACAATATCTTCCACTCACGCTAAAGACTGTCAAAACTAGTATTTTGGCTATCTTGCCATTTAAGGTTAAATTGAACACAGGTAATCTACACATTGGAAACCAAGGGATGGAGCATGTATGCCATCCCTGTATAGAAGTAGCGTGTTCCACAACAATGCTGATTCTCATCTTTTTTTCTTTTGTTCTTCTCAAATGTCATTGTATGATTTTGACATTTAAACTAAAAATTGTTTTAGAGCCTTTAAATAAAAATATAAATAAAGACCATGAACCTTTTTAAATCAAAACCAATCACTGTTTATACCAACACTGCTTTCATCTCCTGGAATCTCTGTTCTATATTCACTGAGAATGTACTAAGCTAGTTCAAATTCCATAGAGAGTAGCAATTTTTCCAGAACGTTATTTTTTCTTCACAGCTCCCACGAATGCCTGTCCTCAGTATTGTAGCAGAGCGATGCTGCATCCTCTCCCAGTTTTAATGCCCTTGCAGTATGAACTGCAATTCTCTAGTACATGTCTAGAAGAAATTTAAAGCATCTATTCTATGATTAATATCACTGTTGTTATTGTTGATTCATTAAATTAATTTACTCAGCATTTAACTGTCCTCATCAGGAATTTATAATATCTATGTTTTACTTTAGGAAACCTTGGGTTGCTATATATTGTGCAGCTGAGGTTAAGGCTGCATACTGGTTTTGGTCACAATTAAAATAAGCCAACAATTATTTTGACTTAAGAACACTGTTGCTGTTGTTTTTTAAGGTAGTGGGAGAGTTGTTTTTTTTAATTTTTCCCTGGAAAAGAAAAAAAACAAACCTGCAGTTTGATTGCTTCTCTTATTCTGATGATTATCAGTGAGATTTCTATTCAAATGTTTGGAGCTATTTTGGGTTGTTATTCTGGCTTTCACTTCTGTTCTTTACAGGTTTGAGAGTAAAACAGCATACATAGCAGTTTTGGCAATTAAAGCTTGACACCTTTTTTGACTAGGTTTATTTTTATTCTTATTTTTAAACTTCTTAAGGGACAAATAACAGTTAACTCAAAAAAAAAAAAGAATTAGAAAATATTTTAGTCCAGCAGTGATATGTTTATAATTTATTCAGAGGGTTAAATCAAGCTATGATATGAAGAAGTGAGTTCTAAGAACAAAAACATGACTAGAGAGGTAAATGGACCCTAATCAGCACCCTTGTGTGTCAAGCCTAGATTGTTCTATTGCTATGCAAATTTGCTGTAATAAATTTTGTTGTGTACAGTTGCCAAAATGAGACAATGCTATTGAAGAGGATTGGCAGATACTAGATGTTGCAGTAAAACTCCTTGTATAAAATTTTGAGGTAGTAATTTTGTGAATATTAAAATCTAAGCTGTCCAAGACTAAGCAGTTGGTTTTCTTTAGCAATACCTTAATGCTGACAGAAATGTACACACAGTGTATTTATTGTTTTAAAGAATTAAAATGACAAAAATGGCTCCACATGTAAAATACTTTTGCAAAAATCCAATTGTGAATGATTTCACGTCAAATTTGCTAATGTTTTTCTAAATACCAGTTAGCATCTTAAAGTCTGAAAATTAAATCCTTCTGCTTTACCATTGTTACCAATCACTTCTTGTTAATATTTTGCATGAGCATAATTATTATGTCTGTGACTAAACCTATTAGGAAAATGGAGGAAAAAAAAATCAAGAAAAAATTTCAAGGAGTAAAAGCTCATTTTATCTCTGTATGGACAAGCTATATTTCTCTGAAAATCTGAAAGGTAACATCTTTTTTTCTTCCTTATCAAAATATTTTAAAAGCAGAAACATCCACAGAAAGTTTTTGTGTGCCCTTCCTGATCTCCCTCCTTCACTGTGACGAGCTCACTGTCAAGCTCTACATGGGCGAAAGGAATTTTTTTTTCACCTGAAATAATGAAAGAAGAAATAGCTTAGCCCTAACCTTCACAATGTTTGTACAGTTGGTTAATCAGCCCATACAAGCATTCAGAGGCTTAGAGTCATGCCAGTGCTGCTGTGGGGCATACTCCCTCAGACCTGAGAGGGGGCCTGTGGAAGTGACAGTGTAGAGTTTCTCTGGCAGTGTTTTTGGAATTCATTCACTGTGAAAAGTAAAACAAAAGCTATATAACAATGCCAGTCACATTCGAGGAGGGATGGCTGTGTTTTTAGTCTTCATTTTTCAATGTCTGAATGTGCTTCTAGAGAATTAAGTAAACAATTATATATAATTGTGCTGCAGCATGATTAGCAAAGAATGGGGAGCGGGCCTGAAGCCAACTGTGACACTGTTTGTATATTTGCGATTTAATACCCTTCCTATTTATATTCAGCTAGCTTGATCATGGAAAGCCTCATTAAAACCCCACTTTAGAATGTCTGCTCTTGGAGTCAGTGAAAAATTTAAGACAGACAGACAAATGAGGCTTATTTGCTTGAAAATTTCATACTATGAGATGGGAAAGCAGTTCTTTTTATTTTGTCAGAAAATATTGGATAAGCATTTCTATTTCTTTAATTTTGTCTTCTGAAAGAAACATGTTAAGGACCAAGGGAAAGATGCTATATATTCTGATCTTATATATTTAAATATATATGTAATAGGATTTATATAAAAACCAGAATATATATATATTCTTCTCTAACTCTAGTATTTAAGAACCTTTTACTTCCATGAGCGAAAGGGATTTTTTGTCTTTGAGAATTATTTGGGCTAACTTAACTCTTATATGCTATTTGTCCCATGCTGCTTGAGTGCTTAAACTAAAACTTGAACTTTCAAATATATTTCCAGATTTTATTTTCCAAGAAAAACACAGGAACTTTGTGAATGTTTTGAAAAAAACCTCTGCACAGGATGTGAACTTGTTGCTTTGTCTTGCCTTTGCCGGACTGGTTATTCCAGAGGCAGTGAGGCTGCATCATATTGACATTTAATTCTTTGTATACCAAGGGGAAGAGAGTTCAGTGCAAGCTCAGCTTTCCCACTGAGAATAGACACATCATTTCTGAATGCTAGAAATGAAGCTCTCATTTCTGAATGTCAGATGCCATGTCTGGGTATTCTGATGACAAAGTGTTGATCCGACAGAGGTGCCTGCCTTCTGATAGAATACTGCTGTGTCTGAGCAATGCAGAATGCTGCTGTGGCATTTATGAGGAGGAAAGAGCCTTCTCTCCAAGACAGCAGATGTACATATGGGTATAGAATCCCTCAATCCAATCTTAAGCAAAGAAAGCATCTAACGAAACTCTTGCCACTACACTTGTTAAGGAGCAAATGTTATCAGTAGTTTCAGACACTGCTAAGGTGTGATTCATATGGTGATCTGACCTTTCAGGTTGCATAGTTAAAACCACAATTGTGAATTATTGCCACAAATGACCGAGAAGCTGGTGGAGAAGTTAATTTCAGAGGAAGTGCATTGTGACACAGACGTATCCCACCTAACTAGGCATGTTGCGAAGGCTGCCACCAGAAAGGCCTCTGCTCCTCCAGTAATTAAAGGAGTAGTTATATTTTAGAAATCTTTAGCAGCAAGCACAGAAATTATTTTAATATATATTTATGGATGCTGACTGTACTTTTGATCTGTCTTTTTCCTCTAATCTGGCCGCATTGTTTCGCTTTTCTTTATTTCATACTTCCAGATTTTCTCACTCAGCGATATATTTTATAAAGCCATTCTTTTGTCTGATCATTGCTCTTCTCACAAAACTTACTGTGTGATCTATATGCAGCCCTTTTGTTGACTGCGGTGTTCACTGCTTCCTTTAATAGAGGAGCGTGCCAGACACTGTCACATGCCTTGCCAGCAGCTTCTCAGCTTCTCTTGGTCTTGCTGCTCACTGACAGAATTTTTATTGTTGGTGATAAAGCGGACAAAATGTTTTTGCTTCAGATTGTGCTGTAAGTGTGTCCTTCACATCGAGGACAGAACTCTTCCTTGGCATGTAAGCACGGTTACTGAGTTGATTTGTTTTTTTTTTTTTTAAATGGAACTGCTTTCTGAATACGCACGGTCATACATTTCCAAAGTCTGTGGGAGCCATTAGGCTTTCTCCATGGGCTCTACCTTTCAATTCTGAATGAACGTAAATTGTTCAAGATGATAGCTTTATTTCCTCCAGGTTCAGACAATCCTCATTTTTAACTCGAATGCTTCATCAGACGATCAGTTTTCCATGAACCTTGTTCTCACATGGTTGCCTTAATCTTTTTCACTGCAACTAGACATCTCACACTTTTTATAGTTATTTAAACCTGTGAATGCCAGTGGCATCATCATAAATCCACGGTTTTATGGTCAAAGTTTTGTCCTGTATCCACTTCCAATGGTTTCTAGCCTGCTTGTTTTTCAGTTCTTCCACTTAAAGTTACCATCCCCCAAATTCGCAGAAACCATATGCAGCTCTTTGTTCTTTATATCAACATCATCTTTCTATTGATGTTTTATAAATTCATTGTAAATATATATTTTTTTTATTTTGCTTGCCCAGGAAGGAGGAGGAAAACTTAAATTTATCCCCTCACTGCTTGTATCCTTTTATTTGTGCATGATTATTAGTGTTCAAGTTAACCTCGTAAGAGCATTTTTATCAATACTTCTTTCAACTGAAGATCTAACATTTAAGGTCACATTTTTAGAAACCCTTGGTTGATTACGAGCTGTGTTATTGGCTTTCACTTCTTGGCAAAACAACAAAACAGGAAGGAAGGGCCCTATGCCTTAATTCTCTCATAGGCTTTTCAAGCGCCATTAAGAACGAATCAGAAAAGATCATATGTTGTTATTTGTGACAGCCAAGCATTCGCTTTGAGTGACATGTGTTTAGAGAAGTTATAAAAATATTATTTCTGCTTTTTAGTTTAAACTTGACCATCTTGTTCCCCAGTATAGAGCATGCAAACTTCCTGAACAAAACATGCAATCTTGGCAATGCGAAAAATGTAAATAGTCTGCATAGCACAGTATTATCCCAGCTGGGGGTTATGTTTTTCTGTGTACAGATCACTTTTAATCACTGAGAGTCATCACTGGATCAGGGTTTTTTTGTAGGCTATTGGCAATTCGGAATCAAAATTCCCAGGAAATTAGTATTAGAAGCTGCCTATGATGGCAGGGAGTGGGTCATGATGGGAACTGATTGGTTTTCATATTTTAGGTCTTTGCATTGACTAGTTACGTGGCATGAGCTCACTCTGAAGAACACATGAAGCAGCAGTGTTTAATAAAAATATCTGCTGCATTTTTAAAAAACAGTTTTAAAAAAATATTTTCTTTCTAATCACATGTATATACAAAACCAAGAGCTTAGCCATATTCCTAAAGAGTGTATCTGTTAGAACCACCACTGAAAAGAAAAACAGAAGGAGGAGGAAAACTTTGAGAATGTAAACATACACATTTTGAGAAAAAGTATTTCCTATCTGTAAGACTGTAAAATTAAATAGGAAATTTGTCTGCTGATAAATAGCAGAAAAGGTCAGTGTTCTCTGTAGGACTTCAAAAACCTGTTGGACTACAAAAATTATAGTCTTACCAGAGAGACGTATGAAATAACTAATGCTGACTAATTTTAATCAGAACAATGCTACAAAACCATCAACATTCTAAAGAACATACAGAAATATAAAACAAAGGAAATTATAAAATCTTCAGGGAAAATCTAGGTTTGCATGAATTCAATGCCATCTTCTTCAAACTGACTATGTCCTGATAATTAGTAAAATTTGTTTACAAAGCATTGAATCAATTGTTTCAAACATTGAATCAATTTGAGAATTATCTTTTTGTGTTTCTGATACAGTTGTGGAATTGTCCAACTGCACTGCTACCAGTAAGTAAGTTCAGAGTAATTCAGAAAGTTAAACCAGCATTTTATAAGCATCTCAATAGTTGCAAAGCAATAGAATTCACAGGTAGAACACTTCAACCTTGAAACATACAGTTAAAGGAAATGTTAGAAAAAAGTATGTGCAAATGAAAAGCAGAAAGTAACAGTGAGAATTGCTTTTAATTTTGTCAAAATCAGTTTTTAACCCATTTAACATGCTTGTAGAAGAAAATATATTAAAAAGCCCTAAACAAAACAGTTCCATAAAGTGGGTGCTTCAAAATTGACAATGTCAGGGTTTTAATAATTTTCTGGGAATAGATTTTACCAGTCTAAAGAATGCCACATTAACTAACGTTTAGTATATGGATGATTTGCGATTAGGCAAACCTGAGAAGTCTGTCCCACTATGAAGATAAATTTGAACTAATATTAGTGCTGCTTTTTTGTCTTCTTGTAAAGCAGTTACTTGAATGCAAGCCAAGAAGAATCAACCACATGACAGTAATAGCTAGCATGAAATGGATCCATGTTTCAACAAGACTCTTGGAGCTGTGCCTAGGAATATAATATGTCAGTGAGAGAGATAGGATGGAAGTGTTTTGTGGAGACAATATTAAATGTCCAACAAGTGATTGTTAGCAATGAGAGTGATATTTTATACCAAGCAGAAAAGAATTTGTAGATGTGTATTTTCCGTGATTCATAGTGCATTTAGTGGTAATATCAGAACATCAGTCCCTTTCTTCCAGTAGTGTTGTGGGTAAATTGACATGAGTTCAAATACTTTTACTTCATCTTTTGCTTCTGTTCAGGAATGAGGCATGAATGCAGGAGATGCTAGCTAGCACAGGAATGAGAATGTTAGAGGCAGCCATTTGTTGTGAGCTACGTAACAGTCCTTCTTAAACACGTTTAGATTTCATACTGTGAAAGAAGAGGGTGTGTGAATACCAGGAGAGGTTGGCTAGTGTGGCAAAGGATGATCTGTAACATATTAAGTATTAATGTATCATAAGTCTAAAGGCATCTTTCTGATTTTATATTTTTTTATCTATTTCTCATTTGACCACTTAAGAAAACATAATGATTTATTTAGATTTAAATAAGAATAGTATTGCTGGTTCTAGACAACCTAACATTTTTGATTAACCAGTGAAGGCTGGTCTTGCTTCTGAAATGTTAAAATCCTTTCCAAAGGAACACTGAATTTTCCATTTGCTCTCTCTAGTCTTTGTATATGGGGAACCAGGCAATTATGATGCTGTTAAAAAAAAAAAAGTATTTATACAAAGATGATTCTTTAAAAGTGAAAAAATTGCCAAGTTCTTTTGAATTAATTCTGAATCTTCCAAAAGAACTAAACACTTAGAGAGTCAGAATACAGATAGTGAACAGGAATGAAATATCAAATATTTATATTAATCTATAAAACCAGTTTATTGATCAAAGGAGGTTACTGACTCTGGAGTGTAGATGTAAAGTGGTAGGCAGGCCCATGCATTATAGAAAATTGAATGTGATTAAACCATAGGTCTGAGGCAGGAACACATGTAAAATTTTGAAGTCTGACCTGTTGTAAATTGCAGAAAGATCTGTGCACTCTATCAAGACAACTTCATCAAGACAAGGTTCAACATTTGAGAAAATATGTAGCACCTGAAAAAAAAAATTAAAAACAGTATGTAAATGTGTTTATGCAGAATGTGCACAGGGTAAGGGGGCAGTAGCATTAACTCCAAGGAATTTCTCCTAGGAAAAATGGACAAGACTGAGACAGAAGGCCTGAAAGCCGAAGGGCATTTATGAATTTAAAGCTAGGCAGAGTGCTAAAGCTAAGTGACTTTTTATTAGTATTGAAATCAAATCTATGGATGATTGAAAGTAAACATGACGTTAAAGAGACAGAGCAATTCAGGAAGAAATTGAAATGATCTTCCTGTTCATGCTTCTGAGTTACCATCAAGTGACACCCAGAGCATTGTTCTGACATTCGACTAGGAAACTGCAACCAGAATCAGAAATACACGATGCACTGCGGAGGTCGGGTGCCTCCTAGTATTCCAGTTAGAGACAGCCAGGCTAACCCTGGGCTCATCTTCAGGTGATGTTCTGCACTGGCACGGTTCATGGAGAAGCATAATAGGCTTTTGATAGGATGGAGGTATGTGATCTCTGTACATGCAGTTTTGATCTCTGGCAAAAACTGTCAAAGAGAATTACTGAGTCTGTGAAAGGGTTTGGAAGGAACCTCTTAGATCATCATGCTGAAAGTAAACAATGAAATTCTGTGTGTGTGTGATAGGATAATGAACCTAAAAGAGATACAAGCACAGCAAAGTGTATGCTTTCTTGCAGCACTCTGGTTTGAGAGCTCATGGCAGGGAGTTCATATGAAATATGTATTGAGAAGAAATGGAAATGTCAGTATGGAGTGGTTTGGAACAAAGATAAAATTACGTGAAAACAGGAGGTTTCTGAAGTTAGTTTTTTTTCAGGCAAGGAATTTATTGCTATGTTTCTACAGTGTTTTGGTAGTAAGCAGCAGTAAAATGAGTGTGGTTTGCTTTGTTTCCATTTCAATCCATGTCTCTTTAGTAGCAGTGCTTTTTAGATGTGATTTCACTGTCTCTGTCCCTAGGGTCACTAAAGCAATCATACAATATTTCTTCAGGGCTATTAAAATATTTATAACTAAAACAGGAACAGTGTTTGAAATTTAAAGAATGTGCTTTTCATGTGGCCAGTACCCATAAATTTTAAAAGGAAAGTAGCAACTGAAATCTTGATCTTATGAAAACAGATAGGATTTGGTTAACGTTTTCTGTGGAAACAGGCTTTCAAACAACCATGGCCACCATACATATTGTGCTGCATATGTACCATTTCGGAACAGGCCCTGACATCTCTACTTCCTGACACTGAACTCTGCAACAGATTTTACAAAAAAAATTCCCAAACGTCTCCAGAAGGGCTAACAATTTGCTTACTTTGATAATTTATCATTCGGGAGTCATTATTAACAATGAGAAGCTTATAAAATCTGGCAAGAGGGTTTTAGCAGCCAGGGTGTTGGTACAAGAAATGAACCTCTATGAAGCTTAAAAATTTGTTTTGTTCAAAAAATTATCTACTTTAGCTATTCTTTCCCAATATGAACTGAGTATTGGTTAGTGAGCTTTATCTTCATTATTGTAGTTGAATTTAGCTGTCACTTCCAGTTTCTTTGGGAGTTATGTGCTTGGCTTCTTACAGTGAAAACTGAACTGATCAGAGGAAGTAATTTTCACTACTGACGCAATACATAGCACACTAAAGAACAAACTGTGGTACCTCTTTAAGATGCTGTGCTGCATTCAAAGATTTCATAAATCTTTGGTTTGTCATGTAGCAGAATGCTACTTCAAAGGAGAGAGATCCCTTTGAATCTCAGGAGATTGAGTTCTGAATTTAATTTCTGGAGTGAATAGGCTCCTTGAGCATTTCTTGTTAGGTCTCTAGAGCAAAACGGGAAGATTGTAATAGCAGAGAAAATTATCTTTAAAAAAAAAACTTTAGTCTTTCACCTGTGGTTTTAAAAAAATCAATCACAATTTCATTCCATTACAAGAAGAATTTGTAAGCCAACACATCCTATAGCTGGAAAGTAATAACTTCTTGTGCAAGGTTAACCTTTTGCTTTTTACTGCCCTCCAGCAGAAAGCATATTATTGCCCAGATCACATTTTTGAGGTTTGCTTCACTGATATCACTGATAGCAGCTTCTGGGTGATTTAACGGGAAGTTATTCTTACACGAAGCACAGGAAATTCCTTTATTTTTCCCCATCTTCTTGATGTTGTGACATGAATTTGGGCATATTGTTGCCCAGTGGCCCTTCAGTTAAAAGTGACTGAAAGTGGAAAAATAAAGTTATTTTCTAAAATACATTTTTAAAAATGAAATCAGCATATGATTCACTTTTTCTGAGGTACTCAACCAAGCAAGTTCATGTTTTTAAAAGGAATCCCTTCCATAAACAAGCAGGCAATTCTCTTTAAGAAGGCAGCTCTTGTGACTCCCAGCAGCCATCATCTGACAGATTTCATCTGCTCTTATACTGTGCCCAAGGCAGACTTTTTAAAGGCTAATAAGCTCTGGGTTTTTTCCCCTCTTTGCTGTAACAATGTTTTGTATTATCTCCATACTGATTTTTAAGCAAGCAAAGCTGAAAAGAATTTCATCCCTAGCACACATCAGAAAATAAAAAGATATTTAATAGGAATTGTAATGCTCGTATTAAGGCCGATCTTTTTCCTCCACTTGGTAATCACAGAATAGGAAGATTCACGAATCTTAAAAACAGTTACTACTGTTTAGTAATATAATTATTATCACAGACTTATTTCTCCATTAAATTATTATGCATGTACCACACTGAGAGATGTACTAAATTTATTAAATATAATGTACTTCAGGAATTCTATAAGCTTAAAAATAAGGCCTCAGAATTACCTGGTTTTGGCATACTCATAGAAAATAATCTAGGAGGCTGGTTTTATCTTTAAAATACTTACAGCCTTTAAATTCTCAGTTTATTATATTCTATTATTTCTTGCTGCTGCTTTAGAAAAAAATGAGTAAAACTCTTTAGCTTTGATAATAAATTAAGATCAGACATAGCATTTTAGTTTGAAATTCACAGCCCTGAAGTGAATCTACATTTCCAAGTAATTTTCCAAGTAATTATGTGTAGATGAGTGCCTTGGGTTGAACCAGATGTTGTCTCATTAACTTTAACGCTGTAATATGGAGAGGAAAAAAAATAGAGTGATAATGAAAAATAAAAAGGGTGTGTACAGAACAGTGTTTACTTGTATTGACTATTTCATCTGCAATAGGTGGAATAGAATTGCCATTGTATAAAAGCAACTGACACCCAGAAAAGTCTACTGTAACAGTGCATATTTATTGTAGGCTTTGCTATAGCTTTCTCTATTTTACCAATTAGCTTTCTAGTAACTGTTTTGGAAAATCTGGAAAGGAAGACAGCCATTATCTGCATGAAAACACTTTCACAAATCTTTAAACATAAATTAGAAACATCAGTTTTCTTTTTATAAACTGTAGTATGATGCTAAGGGAATAGTCAAAATGGTTCATAACTTACAAGCTGACAGGTAAAGCTGAAGTGTTGGGTACTAAAAAAAGAAAATAATAGAGAGCAGATGCCCAAAGTATTAAACAGAACACTCCTATTTGTACCACTTTATCTCTTACTTTCCTACATCCTTCTGAGAATTATTTTCAGTGCTGTAAATTCGCCAGCTTTTAAAACAACTGCTGAAAGGCTCATCTACCTTGGGACCATTAGGAAAATTAATCTGAATTGAATTTTAAACTGGATTAATTAAACTACATTAAATCCCAATGTAAATACACTTCCTCAGAAATAAAATGGCTTTTATTTAATATTCTTTGGAAGTGAGTTAAAGTAAATCAGATTATGGTCTCTTTAATACTGCTTGAGAATGTCCATTCTGTAACTTAAAAGTTAATAAAACTACTTCACCTAAAATTCAAACCCTTTGTTGCTTTGGATTTTTTTTCCTGATCAAGTCCACATGGACAAGACAACCTTCCATCAATTTTTACTACCATTTACAACTCTGGTCCATGTCACTTTATTTGATTTCCATAACTGGAATCTGCATTTATATTAGGGTTTTTCCTTTATCAACTGTTGTGAGAAATTTTATATTAAAAAAAAAACCACAACAAAACCTAGAAAAATTCTTCCATTTTTCCCTTTATTTACCCTTTAAGATTTAATTTTAAGGAGACAGTAGACCAGCTTATACAGCTTTCAAAAATATTCCTCATTTCTTACTCTGAGTCAGTTTTTCTGTGGTAAGCAGCTACAAAAATGTTAGTGTGCTGAAATTTTTTTGTTTCAGTAATGTGTTTAGATATAACAGTATTTCTGAAACCATCAAATCTTGGGGTTATTTGGATTCAACATTTAGAGGCTGATTTATGTTCCACGTTTAGCCATGTAGCATTTTCAGCTCTTTCCCTCAGCATACAATGAGAAGGGAATCTGTTCTTGAGGAACATGTCTGCGAGTCCTCTCAAGTTAGCAGCCGAGTAATAATGTAGCACATTTACATATTTACAGAAGCTGGGTGTGCCAGGGTAACTCCCTGCCCTGGAGCAAGTCGAGTTCAGTGTCTCCTACAAGCAGATTGCTCTGCTCTTGAGGCTCATGTCTAAAAAAAGAAAATGGGTAGCCTTTGGAGAACACATGTTGTAAGGCATGTAATTTAATGTGGTTTTTACTAACAGAGCCAAGCACACTGGTTTGTTCTGAATGACAAATTCCCTTGTATGTAGACCCCAAATATGTCTAAATACAGTGACAAAGTGACAAATAGATTGTCTCGTTGGTTCAGTGCAAAGTGGATTTGCCAGTGAGATTCTGTGACAGCCAGGAATAATGACTCTTTTGTGTTAAGACCCAGATTTTAAAAGCAAAAGCACGCAATGCCTGTATTTCATTCAAATTTTTTGCATACTGATTTATAGTGGAAAAAAACAACTTGTGGCCTCTTGTCTTAACTATGGTAGTGGTGATGTGAGGGAGGGAGAGACATGCCTCATGAAGCATGCAGCTGTCTGTACCTCAGTGGTGGTGCTTTGCATCAATCATAGACCCAGGAGTGACAGGAATGTGGAGTAAGGTCACACTTTTGGATACATAGCTGCTTGTTCTTCAGAAACAATATGTTAGTGCTCCATCACTACCTTTGACCAGATCATGAATCTATTATCAGTCTAAAACTGTAATTTAAATAACAACAGAGACAAAATCAGTTCAGAAATGTGTTTGTTCTCTGTAGTTCCATTTTTGCAACAGAGTATCAGTTAAATTCTGACTTACCACTGGTTTCACTTTTCCCTCTTTTACTGCAGTTTATTATGCTGACATACATCTTTATGTTGGCCTGGCTTGGCGTTACAGCTTTCACTTCTCTGCCTGTTTACATGTACTTCAATCTGTGGACCATTTGCCGAAATGCCACCGTAGTGGATGGAGCTAATCTCTGCTTGGATCTTCGCCAGTACGGTATGTGGATGGAGAACACTAAGTATAAAGCAAGACTTCACAAAGGAAAGCATCAAATCGCTTTGCCATGTATCTGAAATGAACAGTTTCTGTGTTTCGGAAAAATCATTAAGCTTCTCTTTCCATCCTTTCACCACTAATCCAGGCAGTGTATTAAAGGTGCACTGCATTTCCAGGCCTGGGAAAATTTAATCAGTGTTGTCCCATCTTCCCAGGGTACTGCAAATCTGGCTTGGGGCTTCTGTTCAGTCTCTTCTTTTGGAATTGCTGGAACTTGTCTAACATGGTTAATTAGTCATTTATCTGGAGAATGACTCTTTAATCCTGTGGTAGGACACTGATTTGGAGGTGTGAGATCCTGGGTTATCATCTGTCTCTGCAGAGTGTAGAGGTGAATTGGGGCAGGATGAGATTTCATTGCTAGCAAAAATTTTGATGAAGAGCCACAATACAAATAATAACACTTTGAGAGGCTGGTGGTAAAAGAGAGTGGAGCTACAGTCTCAGCTGCGAGGGTGTACAAAGATGGGTCTTTTAGGGGAGGGGGTGGGAAATTTGGACAAAAGGGGGTTTTGAATCTTAGTCTGAGAAGTTTTTGTTGAGGATGCTAATTCAATTCCTTTCTGCCACAAGACTGATTGGAGTCTAGATATTCTGGCCTCGATGGTTCCTCAGCCCACAGAGCTTTGGGTAATCGTACTCTTGTCAGGCCATTCCTGAAGCCTTTCTTTTATTGTATTGGCCTCGTATAAAATCATCATATAATTTAAATTGCTATTTTGTGATATAAAAAGTGTAGGTTTTCTTGGGAACGAAACTAACTGGTTCATATTAAATATTACACTGAATCTGAAACAAAATATTTCACTTTTTTG
>VZTU01021186.1:0-13245 GCA_013400835.1 Zapornia atra
GCTTTTGAGGATGTGTATTATCTCACAGCTCACATGGAATAATTTTCATTCCCTTCTCCCCTTTCTCTTGTGATGCTGTTGAGAAATGCAGTAGCTAAACTGGAAACATGATGACATTGTTTTGTTCTTCCCTGGGGATTAGGAATCCCAAATCACAACCTGAGAAGGGTGAGGGGATGCAGAAGCTGATACCCCTGCTCAAGGTGAGTTTCTGCTGTTGGGTAGAAAGGTGAAAAAGTGGGTGGTTGGAGCAAACAGTGAAAGTGGGGTACAGGAGGCAGGTCAGACACAGTAATTAAACTTCTCAGTGCCACTGCATCAAGGGTCTGTTTCCTGCTCAGAAACAGCAACAGCAAAATGCATCCAGAGGGACTTCTGGGGTAGGAATGTTCCCTGTGAATCTCCAGGCAATGCTTTGGTTTAACCTCTGTAATTAGTAAGTTCCCTAGCTGTGCTACCATGCTATTTGGCACTTTGTTTTCTCTGGTCATCCATGGGGAGAATTGAGGCTAGGAAAGGATGGTGAGTCACACTCAACAGAGGAAGAAATTCAGCATTTTGCCCAGCTGATCCACCATGCTTCCATAATGCTGCAAAACCCATCCATGTTTTCACTTGGGCCCTTCTCTGAGTTCCCAGTGGAAACAGGTGACCCAAGAAGACTTTCAGCTGTTGAATTGTGTGGCAGCTATAGCTCAAAGCTTAGCTTTCTAAAAGAAGGATTTGGTGGCCAGTATTGGTGATTTTAATGCTCTCAGCCCATGAGTCTCCTCAGTGTTAAGGATTTCACTTGGTGTGGTGGACCAAAGGTAGTTCAGACCAACCAAACAGATGGAAAACTAACAAAAAAAACCCAAAACAGGCTTTATGGGAAGATGAATATGTTGGATGACTTCACAGGTGCACTGTGAAATTCTGCCTTCATCAACAAAATGCCCTTTTTAAGCTCTGGAATAGCAAGCACTGACATGAATCCCACAGTACCTGCCTTTGCACACCTTTATACTTGCCTTTTTAAAGGATCCTAAGGCTTATTTGCTTGCAGAAGAATCTTTCTTCCTTATAGTCTCTCCTGTGCTCTTAGCACAATGGAAATGACTTCCTATCTAGAATCACAGAATGTGTAAGGTTGGAAGAGACCTTTAGAGGCCATCTAGTGCCACCCCTCTGCAGTGAGCAGGGACATCTTCACTAGAGCAGGTCACTCAGAGCCCCATCAAGCCTGACCTTGAATGTCTCCTGGGATGGGGCCTCCCCCACCTCTCTGGGCACCCTGTGCCAGTGATCCACCACCCTCATATTGAAGAACTTTTTCCTAATACCCAACCTAAATCTCCCCTTTTTGAGTTTAAAGCCATCACCCATCATCCTGTCACTCCATGCCCTCAGGAACAGTTCTTCCCCAGCTTTCTTAGAGGCACCTTTCAGGGACTGGAAGGTGCTGTAAGGTCCCCTCAGAGCCTCCTCTTCTCCAGGTTGAACAACCCCAACTCTCAGCCTGTCTTCCTAGCAGAGGTGCTCCAGCCCTTGGATCATTTTTGTGCCCTCCTCTGGACTCACTCCAACAGGTCCACATCCTTCTTGTAGTGAGGGCTCCAGAGCTGGACACAGAACTCCAGGTAAGGTATCACCAGAGCAGAATAGAGGGGCAGAATTCCCCCTCTCAATCTGCTGGCCACCTATGTGAAGTTTCCTTTCTTCCTCTAATACAAGCACTTGCTGTGGTTTGATTCCTGCATAGGTAACACCCTGCTCTGAATGCTGGTCCTGAGGATGAGGGCTCTCTCTTCACTGGTAATAGAAACACAGCTCTTGAGGCAGGATCCATAGCAATGCCTCTTCTCTTGCTCACAAAGATTCATCTCTGTTTAGTCCCAAACTGGACTGTGAAGTACTTCACTACTGTGAATTAGGAAAGACAGCAAATTCTGTGTGGCTTGGCATGTTCTCACTGAAAGCTTTCCAGTGCAGACAGACCCAATTTTGCTGGAATAGAGGAAATATTGGTGTATTTTTGTTCTCTTGGTATAATTATTGTAGGTTTGGAATCCTTGGATGTGTATTCCCAGACAAGAGAACACAGGAACTGTGCAACCTGACCCAGGGACCCTGCTTTACCAGGGGGGTTGGACACAATCTCTGGAGGTCCTTTCCAACCCCTATGGTTCTGGGATTCTGTGAAAGCTGGGAAGGGTGAGTTATTGCCAAGGGAGGAGCTCTTGTCCTTGGAAGACATTGGTCACCTTTCCCTAGGTACACTAAAAACTTCCTGACAGTCAGAGAGCATCTCTGACTCAGGGCTGGGGATGCCCAGTTTCTTACTTGAGGTTTGGGGGGTTGGGGGGGGTGGGGGTTCAGAACAAAATCTGTCAGCTCCCCAGGTTTGCTATGGTGATAGGACCAGGCAGAAGGGTTTGTTTCCCAACTCTGCAGCTACTTTTTTAGAGGGATGGTTGAGCTCCCCTTCTCTGTATTGAGTAGTGTCTCTTCTTGAGAGTGATCAGCCAGACTGGTTTCACAGGGCAGTGACCAAGGGACTTGCTGCAGGTATAAAGAATGATGAAGATTTTGTGTCTGGTACTTCAGTAGTATTGATGCATGGCCATACTGCTGCTGCCTGCCCTTGAAACCTCTGTTGTTATGAAATCTGATGACAGAGGCAACTTGGTTCTGTCTTGTGATGTCTCTTGGGAGCAGTGGATTGCTTGGATAAGTTGTGTCTTTGGGCTGAAGGTGTGTTGGCAGGGACAGGCAGGATTCTGATCCCTCCTGACTTAAAGGTCCCTGGCATCTACTGCTTTAGGGGAAGTTTCTCTCAGGGGTGCTGAACCTGCATCCTGCATTGTTGGCTCTGGCTTGAGGGAGGAAATGGAATAAAACCTTTTGCATCTGTTGCACCACATGCAGCAAATGAAACCATTGGAGCCTACTGCAGTTTGCATTTTAACCTCCAAGCACTTTCTCCTACCAGCCTTAGTGGATCATCACCTTGTGTGATGATGGCTCTGATGTGACATGGGAAGCAAGGATGCACATGAAATTACAGGTACTACAGCTTTAACTAAGACCACCTTTGTGTGCTTATGGGTTTGTGATCCTAGCAGCATTTTAAGAGCAATGTTTCTTCAGGCTGTTTGCTCATTATCTGCTTGGTTCAACTGCAGAGTAACCAAGCTAAGAGGGAAGAAGATGGAGCACTGAAGTCCCTGACAGCTACCTGTTCATAACCTCTATGTGCAGTGATAGTGTGCTGGTCAGCTGCAGAGCAGTTAGATGCTGCAGGGTAAGGTTAAACCCCTCAGTGAAAACTCCTGCCAAGGCAGATGTGTATATGCCAAGGCAACATGAGATTGAAGGTAAACAAAGCTATCTCTGTCACAGAGGCAGAGATTGCTCCAAGGCCAGGCTGCTGGCTGGAAAAGTCCAGCTCTGCTCCCTCTTCTAGGCAGAAGGACTTGGGTGAGTTGGTTAGCTCTGTGCTGTGGGTCTGCCTCACTGGGACTGCAGAGGAGAAGAGCACATCCCAGACACCTTGCTGCTGCTCTTGCAAAGCTATGGAAGTACTTCAGCTGAGCTGTTTTGGTGGTTACCCAGTTATCTGTCCCAGCCTGCTGACTGCGTGCTGGGAACGGATTCCTATGGGCATCACCCTCTCTATTTGTCTTCCAAGGCAAGAAGAGCTCAGAGCTGGCTGAGTGGAGGGAGCCCAGTGCATGGCAGCAGGTTCCTTGGTCTGGATGCACTGGGATCATGCTTAGCAATGTGTCTGCACAGTTTGGAGACACCCCTATTGAGTGTCACTCAACTCACACTGTTGAGTGACCATCAACAGAGCCCCAGAAGGCTTCAGCTTGTTTTTAATGGCTTTATTTGCCACAGCAGATCTTTAATTGCAATACAGGCTTGTTTTGTCTCAGTGTTTTGAACTGGCTGGCCTTGGTTCTTTCCCCTCACTGCTCTAGGATTGCTTGTGGATCAAGAGCTGGATGCATTTTTCTCCTTGGGTGCTCATCCACTGTGGTGGAAAGTCAAGTGGGATGGTGGGGGGAGTGCTTGAGCTCATGGGGTGGTGGCATCCCCCTGAAGAGGGTGATGAGGAGGGTGTAGAAGGTTCTCCAGCTATGCACACTGGATAGCTCTGGTTTCTGCAAAGAGAGGGAACTGGAGAATGGTCAGCATCTCTGAGGATATCACTGCACTACAAGTGGCTCTTTCCAGAGTGAAAGGGTTTAAGTGAAAGGCAGAAGGAAACCAAGTGACTTTGCACCCATGAGTGTCAGAGGGGAAAAAAACAACTAAGGAACTGAGAGGAAGTTCTTTTTGTTGGGTCAAAATATCAGCTATAAAACACTCTTTTGTACTCACCAGTGTTTGAACAACCTTGTAGTAATCTACATGAATAGGTGTTGACTTCAGCTCTGTTTCATTATCTTTTGATGCATTAAAATCTAGTTGTTTATTCCCACAAGCATTTTTTTCATAGTGCTGTTGGTGGCATGAATTTAGCATGTTGCACAAGAACAACAGTGCTTCCATCCCACCTGCTGCTGTTGTTTCCTGCATCCTGCCTTGGCTATTGGGGAATAATCCTTATTCCTCTGTGGTACCTCTTCCTCCATGCCCTCCCTTAAAAGGCAAGCATGACACAGATAAAAAAGGTGGGGCTTTGCAAGCTGAAATATATCAAAACCTTCCTCTTTGAGTCATGATTTCAGTCAGATTGCTGGGGCACAGCCTGGAGACTTTGCTAAGTGCTCCACAGCGGTAAGTGATGAGGCATTGGTTTTTCTCTACCACAGAGGGGGTTTTTCTGTACTAGCATCTACTTCTAATAGGCTGAGATGGAGGTAGCTGTGCATCTGAAGTTTGCAGCATCCTTTTCTGCTTGGAGGCTTTCACTAGAGCCAGTTGCTGGGATTATGTTAGTGCATGTAGTGGTTAGATTTCTCTGCCAGTGGAAGCTACTCTTCCTTTGTCAGCTGCAGACACATGTTGTGGTGTGTATTTTAAAGCCTGTTTAGTAAAGCTCTAGAACAAGTTACTTCTTTAGAACAAGTTACTTCTTGTTGCTTTTGTTTTTCATAAATCACTTCCAGGCTGAAGATCTCTTTGGAACATGCTCTTTCAAGTGCTGCAGAAGTTGTATTAACAGTTTTGTCTTTAGAGGGTTATTCTGGTGTGTATTCAGTGATGGTTATTCTCAAAATGTGTTTAGTTTAGGAGCATTAGGCTGTAACACACCAGCCTGTGCTTTAAAAACAGCCTCTGGTGTATTTAATGGCTTGGAAATGGGATGTGAAATGAACAGTGTTTGCCTGTACCCACAGACTGCCCCTTGTCTCATCTCTTCTAGTGCATTCCCACTGCAGTGTTAGTCCTAACACTCGTGGAGTTAGGGAGCCTGGCTCACAAATACCAGTGCAGCTCTTCAGAACTTGGATTTGTAAATCAATCCAGGGGGTTTCAGGGTTCCTTTGTGCTCTTGCCAATTCCATTTGGTTTGTTTGTAGCACGTTCACTCCTATCAATTATTTACCAACAGAGTGAGACAAACTTGAAATCCTTTAGTGTGCTGAATGAATAATTTAATGCTCTTGTTTCCTTTTAATCTCCTCTCTGTATGGTTATGTCCATAGTCACTTTTCCAGTGTTAACTCATTAAACAAATCAACAAATAAAACTGCCAATAAATGTGTACATCCAGACTGAAATGTATTTCCCCCCTGTGGAACTTTGATCATGAATGACAGCCTTAAAACCATCTTTACACCAACCATAAATCATCTGAAGGGATAAGAATTGCTTACTGGGTCTCCCAGTGCACAGTCTTGGTGAAGTTCAGTGGTTGGGGGGGGTGTGCATGTGTGATTTTGCTTTATTTTAAACAACCTGGTGTTTTTAGGGACAATATTGTCCTGGTCAACGCTTCCCAAGAGCAGGATGATTGATCTGTGGCTGTAGTCAGGTAAATTCCTCCAGTAGTGTGTCTCTGTAGGAACTGCTAGAGGTTTGATGGTTGCTCCTCTGCTTGTAGCTCATGCACGGAACCCATCCTTGTGCTGGGTAAGATGTGTAAAGCTTGTGTGCTGCCTGCAGAGGCAAGGAGGAACCCTAAAATCTGTTGCAACCCTGATATGGAGGTCAGATGCCACCTTGTAGCTTGTCCTGTTTGGAAACACAATGTGAGAGTCACCAGTCTTGTTGGAGGGCCTCTTGTTTGCCAGGCTCTCTTCTTATCTGCTCTGAAGTCAGGGTCATGCAGGGAGGGGGCATGTTATCAGCAGGACCTTAGACTTTTGCTGGGTGTTTGGAGGGTTTGTGAAGAGCCAGGCAGGCCTGTGGATGGATAACAGGTGGTCCTGTGCTTAGGGGGAGTAAAGGCAGGCTGTCAGGCTGTAAAGCCAGATAGAACCAGGGTTTGGCCTTGCATCTGTCTCTGCATGCGTGGTGCTAGCCAGCTCCCTCGGTGACTCACAGGTGGTTCCTTGGACCTCACTGGAGCACAGACTCCAGTGGCCCTGAAAAGGGAGCTAAAATGGTTGTTTTTCTGCTTCTGGCAAGCTTCTAGTGCTTCATAGACCTTTAACAGTGCTCTGGGTTACTGTAATTGGGTGCTTCTTCAACAGCCCTTCTTCCTGCTCAGCCGGCCAAGACAGGAGGTCACCAGTGCTGCCATACACACACCACCCTGTGGGTGCAGAAGCATGTGTACTTGAGCAGATCCCTGGAGCGCTGGCACAGCCCCTCTGCCCAGCACTGCTCCCCAGATAGTTAAGAAATAATTAAGAAGACAGGAGAGCTGGCAGTGCTCAGGCCCAGGGCTCAGCCCGGCGAGTGCACCAGCACCCCAGTTTCACTTGCAAAGGGCCCCTTCTGTACTCCTTTCTGCCTGCTCCTCCTTTGTTCCTCCCATCTGCCCCCCCTGCTCACCTGGCAGGGTTTCCCAGCCCCTCTCCAGAACCCTTAAGCCTCAGGTTTACGTCCTGGCTGGCTGCAATGTAATGGGAACTGAAGCATTTGCTGTCAGCACAAACAGAATCATGGGATCACGTGGTTCCTCCATGGCACATGAGCTAGCTCAGTGTTGTCTTGGGAGACCCCAGATGAGATCTGTAACTTTTGATGTTTTGCAGAGATACACAGCCTTCCTTTCTTCTTTTTTAAGAGGGATCCATGCCTCTGGAATAGGGTGTCCTCTCCAGAACATCAATGCCAGCCCTGTTTGAAACATAGTGCTCTTGGCTGTTCTTGGAGGGATGGGCTGTTGTGAGGTCGATACAGGCTAATCTACTCTAGAGAGCAACTGAAGCATGACAGCTTCCAAGGTGCCTTGTTAACTTTGGGATCCAACAGACTGTAAATCCACTAATTCTTCAGGTGGGACACATTGATTATCCTTGTTACAGAAATGGATGGGGACCAGAGGGACCCGTGTTCGGGTGCTGCATCCTACTCTCAGCTTCTGGTGTACTGCCAGACCAACTTCTTCATACACTAATGTCCTCTGGAAGTAAAATGTTTCTTTTTAATGTCCCCTTTATTTGGAAATACACTGGTTTAGGGGTTGCTCACTGAGTAGCCCAAGTTCTGCAGCACACCCATCGGAGACGGGAAGGGAAAGAGTTAAGACGTGACAGTGAATTGAATGGTTGGTATGTATGGTCTGTTCCTGTCTCTGAGCTGTTGACTTGGAGATCTTGGATGGGGAAAGGAAGAGGAAAGTCTCTTGTGTTGTAAAATGAAAGGAAAAAAACCTCTCTGAATGCTGATTTCATGTTTGAGAAATCAGTACACATCCTAATTGTTATTGCTGGGTTTGACTAAGGTTTAGATTGGATATTAGGGGGAAGTTTTTTCCAGAGAGAGTGGTGAGGGGCTGGAACAGGCTGCCCAGAGAGGTGGTGGATGCCCCGTCCCTGGAAGTGTTCAAGGCCAGGTTGGCTGGGGCCCTGGGCAACCTTGTGTAGCTCCAGGCCTGGAGGTTGGTGGCCCTGCCTGTGGCAGGGGGGTTGGAGCTCTGTGATCCTTGGGGTCCCTTCCAACCCAGACCAGTTTACGATTCTATGACTAACCTCTCCCTTGCATTCCTAGTGCCCTTGCTGGCTTTTATCTGGTGAAAGAAATGGCCGTGGCTTCTTCCTCTCCTCCATCTCCTCCCCCTGCCATGTTCTTTCAGGTTCCTATGGGCAGCATGCGACACCGAAGGAATGGCAATTTTGAGAGCTCCAGGCTGCTCTATTCCAGCATGTCTCGCAGCATCGACGTGTCCTGCAGCGACGCCGTGAGTGTCTGGCCTGCCCGCGGGAGTAGGCCGCAGCCCTTAGAAATGGGGCCGTGTCAGGAGGAGGATGATTGATTTGTCCATTTTCCCTATGGAGAAGTTTTCCCAGCCCGTGCCCCATCGAGCAGTAGTGGGGCTTTGTTGAGATGGTGCAAACCTGAGGATGTATTGCCTTTCCTTCCAACCCTTGGCATTCTGGATTGTGTTTTCTTAGGCACTTCTGGTTTGCAAACCTGGTTCGCGTTTCAGTTAGAAATCTTCTGCCCCTAAAGAGGAACCCAGCCCTCTTCAGCAACTTGCTGGCAAAGGCAGCCAAGATCAGATGATGTTAAACATCCCTTCAAAAGCCTCATTTGTTTGCTGATCACAGTGATTTTCTGGCAGATTTCTTGCTTTTGGTGGGCTTGCAAGAGGCCTAATGATTGCTCTTAGGGCTTTGCAAGTGGGTGTCCTGTCCCTGTCCCACTCACCCCACCTTTTTTTCTGGTCTTGCATCATTGAAGGCTTTATTGGCTAATTATGTGCTTTTCCATTTTCTTTGGTTTGGATATTACAGTCCCTCTCAAAGAATACTTTACTACTTGGAGTAACTTCCTCTACCTGCTGTTTAACTGCAAGTGTTCTGTCAAAAGGGTCAGCTAAACTATCCAGCCATATGTCTTCCCTTTTCATCCAACTGAAAACCTGCCAATCCAAACCTGATAAAACATCATTTCAGCTTTCCTAGTTTACAGAGGCAGATGAGGAGTGAGTTTGCATCTCCTGGGTTTGCAGACTTCCCTGCTGCTTGCAGAGTTTCAGGGTTAATCTGTGACTTACTGGTTAAACAAGCTGGAGAGACTTTGCATTCCACTGAGCTGGAACAAAGCATGACTCCAGTTGTTCAGGGTTCCTGCTGGGGGCTTTCTTGTGCTGAATTAAAATAGCCTCTACCCAAGAGAACCTTAACACCTGCCTGGCTTGCTGGTTTGGGTGTTTTCTTGGGAAGAAATGGTGTTTGCCTTAGTCTTTTAAGCAGTGGCTAGACCAGAGTTCAGCACTCTGAAAAATATCATTGGTGCTGCCATGTTCCTAAATACTTTGCAACACACACCAACAGAAATGCTCTGAATTCCCATAAGATGCTTTCTATGTGGGCCCTGTGGATTACAAACTGATACTGAAATAGGTTCCTCAGCAGCTCTTAGGACATCAAATCTAGATTTGCTCTTCAGGGTTTCCTTTTGGAAGGGGAAGCAGTAGCTTTTGCCTCTCTTGCCTCTATACTGTGCTTGGTAGACATAAAAAAATTGATAACACGTGGGGTTTGGAATGCTTGTTTGTGATTTTTAGTAGCCTTTTGTGTCTGGTCAACTCCCATCAGTGCTTTCTAGTTGCCTTCCACCACATGCAGAAGAACTTTTTCACAGTGAGGGTGAGGGAGCCCTGGGACAGGCTGCCCAGGGGGGTGTGGAGTCTCCTTCTCTGGAGATATTAAAGACCCATCTGGATGCCAACCTGTGCAACCTGTCCTAGGGACCCTGCTTTGGCAGGGGGGTTGGACTTGATGATTTCTGTAGGTCCCTTCAAATCCCTGTGATTCTGTGATCTACTTTGAGAAAGGAGATCTGCACCAGTTTCCTTTGTGTTTAGCCTGACTGTGCTGTTACTGATGTTTCTGAGTTATCAGGAGTAATTGATTGTTTTTGTTCATTATTTTCAAGGATTTGGTCAACTTCATCCAAGAAAACTTTAAGAAGAGAGAATGCATCTACTTTACAAAAGACACCAAGGCAATGTAAGCAGTGTTCTCTTGTTTGACAGGCTGTGGGAGCTGAGCCTGCAAAGTTGTTGTGGGCAGGGGTTGAGCAGGGAGCAAATGGTTTGGTTTCTTTGAAGTCTGAATCTAGCAGCACACCCTCACCTCTGCCTTGCTTGTACAACTCCCTCCCTTGTGCTGTCCCTGCTTGTTTGCATTTGCCCAGGGTATTCAGCAGCCCTGGCTGGAAAAGCTGCAAGTCCCATGGTTGGCTGGGATGTGGAGTGCTTCTCCCAGCTCTCTGAACTATTTTGGTTGCACAACCCATCACTATAAAAGAAAGAAATGAAATTTGAGCATAACTAGAGGCCTGACCATCCTGTTACCTCCAGGCTGCCTGCCTGCAGCTCTCAAAGGGCTCTCCAATCACATGCCCTGTCTGAAGCACAACTGCAGCAATGTATAGGTGCTGTTAGGGATGCAGTAGCAGTGCTGGGTGTTGCTGTATGTTAATGTGTATATCTATCAGAGCTTTGCCCAATTTCAGTTTTCCTTTTAAGCCTGAGTCACAAATCAGATGCAGAAGCCTGTACAGCAGAGAGAGCTGCTAGGTTTTGCTCAGGCTGCTGTTCTCTGAGGATATGATACTTAGGCTGTGTTCAGGCACGAGGCCTTACACAGTATCAGTGTGAGGATGATGCTTCTGGGTTTGTTGCAATCTCAGGAGAGAAGTGATCAAATTAATGGAGCTGCAGAAGTCCTAATATAGAGCTCTGAGGGCTCTCAGTTGCTCCATTCCCCTCTGAAGCTGGGAGGAAATAGGCCTTGGAGAGAGGGAGGGAAATTAGTCTCATTGCAGAGCCCTTACTTAGGGTCCTCTTCTGCCATCTAAAATGGGATGTCTGGCAAAGGACCAACAAAGGATGGAGAGCTGGTTCTTATCAGCTTCTCTTCCTACAAGCCTACTGGGAAAGGAGTGCAAGTCATACTTGATAACTTGCTGGGGGGGGGTTGTCTATTTTTAAGGATATGTGGTTTTGCTGGCAAGCTACAGCTGGGTAGAAGAAACGATTGAAGTTTTCAGTCCTTGAGAGGCCTGGGGTGACTTAACCTTTACAGCAATCTTCACAGGAGGCCATTACTCCATCTCATGTTTGCAGCCTCCAAGCTGAGTGTAGAGGTCACTGTAAGCACATCAATTCACATCCTTATCTTAAGCTCTTTGGGCCAGCACACCTATTTTTCTCATTCCCCTCTGTATTATATCACCAGATTGCATGACACCAGGAATAGTGCTGCTCCTCTTGCTCTGTCTCCCCACCCCCTACTTTTCTTTGGGTGCTGTCAGCCAAATTAACACTGTGCAAGGGTTTGCCTGATGGTGCTTGAGAACTCCAGAGTGCAGGGGCCTCACTTGCTCCCTCCTATTGCTGTTGCCATCGCTTATGGTACTTGGCTGACTACTGTGCTCACTAAACCCTGTCTTTTCCTAAGCTAGGACCCTTTCTTCATGCCCACTGAGGAAGAGGGGGTACAGGCTACACAGAAGACTTCATGGACTGTGCTGCAGGTTTTTTAGCAACAGGGTTCTCATGACTTTCCCAACTAGTCCTGCCCAGCTGAAGTGCAGGTCCTTCCTCCCCTTGCTGCAGTTTCAGTGTCAGTGAGGAGGGTGTTGGTAGTGACCTGCACACCATGGTGTGCAGGGACAGAGGTGTTGTGGGGAGGAAGTATGCTAGGAACACAAACTGCCTGTCAAATCTGCTTGGACACTGTATGTCCCTTCATCTTGATATGAATGTGTCTTGGGTGTGCTTAGACACCAGTCAGGGTTTGCATGGAAAATGATTACACTTAGTAATCATCTTGGTGAGCTCTGCCTGTCTGGTTGAGAGCACAAAAGGGGAAAGAAACTGTTTGCACACATCAGGTTAGCAGCAGGTGAGGTCACTTCTTGGTGGTGTCTGATGCCAAGGTCTGGTTCTTATTCTTGATTTCTGTGCACAGTTGTTGGGCTTCAAATGAAGCTGCTGGTGACCTAACTTGGCTTGGGATCATAGAATCATTGAATGGGTTGGGTTGGGAGGGCCCATAAGGATCATGTAGTGATAATGAAAGAGAATCCCTTAGGTAAGGTCCTTCCAGAAGTGTCATTTCCCCCATGGATTGGTTCCTGGGTACTCCACTCCATTGCCCAGTGCTAGACAGAAGCAGATTACAGGAGGAGGAAGCATGGATTAGGTGCTGATCTCAGCTGCAAGTTGGTTACTCTTGGCAGTTAATGTGTCAGGTAGCAAATTCCAGTAGTCCCATCCACAACTCCACCTGCTTGGCTGGTTGAGGTGTGTTTGGACAACCCCACTCCCAGGGTTTGTTCTGGATGTAGCTGCTGCTGCAGGCACCCCAGGATCTGCTGGCTTTGGGGCTGCTCAGATGGACTCTTCTTGAAGATGTCCTGACTGAGAAGTTTTGAAGGTGCAGTCAGCTGAGAAAAATTATCTCTTGTTAATGAACATATTAGAGAACATGGGATAGATGAGTGGACAGGGAGGTGGGTTGAGAACTGGCTGTCAGGCTGAGCTCAGAGGGTCGTGATCAGTGGAGCAGGATCTGACTGGAGGCCTGTGACCAGCGCTGTCCCCAGGGCTGGTGTTGGGTCCAGTCCTGTTTAATATCTTCACTGACGACCTTGATGAGGGAACAGCATCCACCCTCAGCAAGTGCTGATGATCCAGAGCTGGGAGGGGTGGCTGACAGGCAGGAACACTGCACTGCCATCCAGAGAGACCTGGGCAGGCTGGAGAGCTGGGCAGGGAGAAACCAGATGAGGTTCAACAAGAGCAAGTGGAGAGTCTGGCACCTGGGGAGGAATAACTGCTGGAATCAGGACAGGCTGGGGGTGACCTGCTGGAGAGGAGCTCTGTGGAGAAGGACCTGGGGGTCCTGGTTGATGACAGGTTGGCCATGAGCCAGCAGTGAGCCCTGGGGGCTGAGAGAGCCAATGGGATCCTGGGGGGCATCAGGAAGAGTGTGTCCAGCAGGTCGAAGGAGGTGATCCTCCCCCTCTACTCTGCCTTGGTCAGGCCCCACCTGGAGTATTGTGTCCAGTTCTGGGCTCCCTGGTATAAAAAAGCCAGGGATCTCCTGGAGAGAGTCCAGAGGAGGCTATGGAGATGATGAAGGGCCTGGAGCATCTCCCCTGTGAGGACAGGCTGAGTGAGCTGGG